>JACCGJ010000069.1:0-76694 GCA_013407085.1 Atriophallophorus winterbourni
ATAAAGCAAACGGAATTAGTGAAATGTGGGTAAGTAGATAGCAAGAGAAATGGAAATTTGCTGTCCTGAATAAATGAGCTCAACTTACGTTCGTTGTGGTTGCTTAATCAACGATTGGAATGTATGTCACGTATGTAGCGAAAACAATGGGAGTTTGTTAGCAGGGTGGAACACGACTCACTAAACAGTTAGCATATCATAGCATTTCAACCGGAATATACGTTAACTTCTATTGTTCTCATGGAACCCACCCGCATTTGTCATCCACAAGCGAATTAACAATTTTTAGTATTATATAGGGCTAATTTGCTTGTGATTCCAATAGTTCAATATGTGAGAGACGAATTTACTCCAACTTAGGCGGATAAATATTAAAAATGTGCAGTAGTTTTTCCAATAACTATATTTTGGTTAATTTGCTTGAATTATTTGTTATACTTTGGGAATCTCAGAATTCTTTCTTAGTAGGCTAATCGTATTATCCAGTATCACACACTACCATATTCATATTGTTGCGAATAATGGAAAATACCGAGAAACTAATCTTTTATTTCCCTCATTTTGTGCCTTATTCCTGTATTCCATTTTATTGACCCCGAAATCTGTTCAATGAACATCAATTCGAAATTTCGCAATGTGTTTCCTCACACACGCAAAACTGTAACGATCGTGTTTCATTATGCAAGCGAATTTCGTTTTCACATTCGCCACACCAATAAAATTGAGCAAAATGCAATCAAATTGTAGTTTTCGGAATCGAAATGTTGTGAATCGAAACCCGCTGCCTTTCAAAGATGCCGGTAAGGCAGTTGGATACGAAATTATCAACATTAGGAGTAAGTGATCGATATTTGAATTGGCTTTGCCGGCAATATGGAATAGATACTTCTGCTCTGCTAAGAGAAGATGAGTATCAGAAAAAGCCTGGTCGAAGTAAGTTCAGTTCCATTAGCATTAACGTCTGGTTTCGTGTTATAGTTATCTTCCATTTTATTTTTGTTGGTGTAATGAATCCATCAACGTCTTATTTTTTATATTTCACACAAATTACAACATGATAACGTGTTATGAACTAATTGACGATAAAATCAATGATATATGTATTGTCTGAAATCACGAGTAGCGTTACTAATTGTGAAGTTAATAACCGTCTTATCACACCAACTTTAGGATAACTGACGAAGATTGCGATTGTTTGCAGTGGCTATTTAGCGACATTGTGACCAGAATACATAATGATGTTTAATTCTTCCAAATAGATAGTGATCACTTTTCTATGCGGTTCATGTTGCTTTTTATTAGGATGATGAATTTAACGGACAACGAATAAAGTAAGGATACGAAGATTGCTGAGATGTTTTATTTAGAAGAAGGGCCAAGATTTATTCGAAAATAGTTGAAAAAGCGGAGGATTTGAGCACAACGCTACTTTGGTCAAATATCAGCATCTTGTGCGCTTGGCCCAAAATGACTTTGTGATTTTTTTGAAAGACTTGGTTCTTTGTAATTTCCTATTTAAAAATAAGTCCAAAGTATAACTTTGTTTACTACGTTTTCACTGTTTCAAGGCTCACTGACCATAATCATGCTGTTTTCATCTGATGATGTAAACTGCAAAAAACTAGTTGTCATGTATTTCGCTTTAGTAAGGTCTGTAAACTAAAATCAAGATAAAGTGATAATACTGTAGTATGTCTCGCGTTGTTCATCACGCAGATTATTGAACACTAGTTCCACACATTTTACTGGATTCAAAGACGTGTTGTAATATTATCTGACGCAGCAGAGAACGGGCTCAACGAGATATTTCTGAGTACTGCATATCCAATATCTCTCTATCTATATTTAAGCGTGAGTTACCGGTGGTAGTGGAAGAGAAGTCAGATATGCTCAAAAGAAGAATGGAGATAGCGTCACTGCTTGAAGTATACCTTACTCAATGATGAACAAAGAAGAACGTAAACTATTGAAGTTTATGTATTGAGATGTATTGAAGACATATCCGTATAAAATTTTTTTATAATTATGGCCAACATAGTATGTGATTTCATAGATCCGTGATTTGAAAAGTGATGGACATAGGCGAACGCTTTCGTGTGATCAAGAAAACAATTTTACTGTCTAGTGATTTTCTGTAGAGCTTTCCATCTACGAAGCATCTGTCGTATCTTGAACATATCGTGGATGGACAGAGTGACTAATGCTGAAGTGCTTTCAAAAGCTGGTCTACAGAGCATGTTCACCCTGTTACGACAGCGCCGCCTGCGGTGGCTTGGTCATGTCTATAGAATTGAAAATGGTCGTATTCTGAAAGATCTACTCTACGGTGAGTTGCAATTAGGAAGTCGACCATTGGGCAGACCGCACTTGCGGTACAAAGATGTTTGCAAAAGAGATATGAAAGCTCTTGACATTGACCCCACAAGCTGGGAATAACTTGCTCTTGACCGCTCACTTTGGAGGCATTGTGTAAGCGTCGTCCTGCAGCCGGGAGGAGCGATACACTCTTGGCTGCTTGAACGCAGATCCGCCGCCGGCCTGCAACTGAGCACTAAAACATAGTTCTAACTATTGTTGCCAGCGCTGCGGGAGCTTTTTCCTTCCGAATCTGACTGTTTATTCATTCAAAAAGCTGTATGAACATGAAAATTCATGCGATTGTGATGTAACATCCATGGTCGAGATCGACCGAAGGAGGCCAACAACTTTTAACGCTCTGTGGATTAGGCATACAACGGCACCAACTGGGGAGCGTTGTTTTCGGTAAACAAATAGATTCTCATCTTTCTCAGATGGTACCATCTTAAGACGATGAAGAACTAGGCTATTCATGATTACTGATACATGATAACAACATGCTGTAGGTTTAAATAAATTTTGCAGTTCGCATACAAGGTAATCCAAGATAATTCAAGGTTTTTAATTTTATAAAAAGCATGAAGCTTAACAATAACCATAGCATGGTAAAAGTTAAAGTGTACGTATATATATCAAAATATGCAATTAGCATAAGTAGTGTATAAGGAAACGAATAATTCGATAAAAATTCGTCTAATTTCGTTTTAAATTCATACAAACTAGTGGAGTGAGCAACGGTAGAAGGTAAACTGTTCCAAGTAAAACAGACACAGACTGAATAAAAATACTTTCTACAGTTTATGCGGGAATAGGGTACCACCTCCTTAAATTCATTGGTCCATACATAATCAGCCCGTTGTCGAACAACAAAATTTTGACAATAAAATTTGTGGTTAGCTGACGCTGCACAACAGTAAGACAGATTCTTAAGTTTGAAACAGATATATTTTCAAATTTCCTATGATATTATATATTACTGGACAAAATGTAATGTTATACTCAATACCCTAACACTGTGTTGAATTGAAGATACTTCATGACTGCATTTTGTTTAAAAGTTGTTTGTTAAACATAGAATCAAGATACCAACACACACACACACACACATATATATATATATCGGTTGACACAAAATCGTTGGTGAAATCAGTTCAAAGTGACACAATAAGAAATCGCTCCATATCCGCCTCGGAGTTATAGGAGTGTTTTATTCTTTGTTAATTGTCTAATAAACACATTCGACTGATTTGTGCTCTTTTGCCTTGTGAGAATCGTTGATAGTTAACGGCTGGCGCGTTGTTCTCGAGGTGTGAATCGTAACGCAATAGGTGACTGGAGAGAAATCGAGGTGATCACGTGATTAAAGTTTGATCGAGTGGAGTTCGACGACTGGTAAACTTCCATTCCACTACAATAATGCGGTAGCCATTTTAGGCTGTCAGTATTCTTGCTATGGGAATGTCTCGAGATCAATTTTTGAAAAGCCGATTAATTTTGTCCTATTCGGTACCACGCTTTCAACCAGCAATGCATTCAAAATTCTTTAATCGACTGTATCCAGACAGTTAAATAAATTGATTCTATTACGCTGAAGTTTTAAAAACGACGTATCGCTTGTCTGTCCAACTTTGTCCCAAGTCTGACCTTGGTCTTACTGATAAGCTTGCTTCTAAGGACGCAGCTACTCCCCAAATCCCTCTTTAAATGTAGTGAGTGAAGTAGAGGTCACAAGATCTGTAATCATGTGTGGCAATGGCCCATTGCTGCCTTGCATAGTATTTATCATTATCATTTAGACGCGTTATAGATGACTATCTCTGTGCTCCATTTCTATAAAAGGCGAGGAATGTAATAATCAAACCTTGTCCTTATTGCAGTGAGCTCAACGTTTACTTACTTTTTCTGAATTTGAAGTTTCTCCATAATTATCTACTGTTTCAAAGAGGGCACGTGCAAATTTAGTGCTGACAAATAAAAGTTAGTTATAAAAATTTGGATAGCATACCATATAGTATGTTCAAAAATTGTGGCTAAACAGGAGAGCAAACCACAATAAAATCGCGTCTGACCGGCGCGATTCTACGGCTGGCTGACAAAGAAACCCTAAATGAGCCCTTAAAGCCAAAAACCGTATTTGCAAACATTTCCAAACACGACCGTGTGCATGGCGTTCGCACTCAGCAGGTACGCACAGCACGATTAAGATCCGCAGTGTGGGTTAGGTATTCACAGTAATTCTAAAAGCCATTTCAAGCCGATCAATATGGTTGGACACCATTTGGTACATTTAAAATACACCTTATTTAGGTCGTATGCACTTCTTTCCCAATTGTACACTTATGACAAAACTGAAACCTTCAAGCAGGTTGAGCAGGAGTATGAGTTCCGCATTCACTCATTATTTCATTTGAACAATACAGTATGTGAAAATATTTTACAAGTGATTTTCTAACCATTATTTCAGTCTGATTGTTAAGAACTCGAGCTTGTGTTCTAAGTGGATGTTCGATTTGACGGTTAATTTAACTGAGGGATGACCACAACAAAGTCGCAACTTATGCGTTTGCGGGTTGATATAACAGGAAAAAATTCCTCGTATTTTGAGCTCACAGATATTTAACGCATTACTCCAGTTAGTTTGAAGACCAGATTGATATCTAAATGCACAGTGGTCTTGGTGAGCGGAAGGGACTGAAAGATAAAAATGAGTGCTTGGTTTTTTTCATTTCAGATAAACAATATACATCCAATAATCATTTTGAAGAAAACGGAAGAACAACCAGTAATATATTTGGAGCTTCAATCCTCGCAATATATTAATCAAGAGTTCTAATCGCATGGCACCAAAGTAGTAAAAATATCAATGTATTGTGTTGTTCACATCCACGTCCCTTACACATCACTACAGGTTTATGGCTGTTTGGCGTCATCAGGTGGAGACAGTAAGATCAGGTTCCGACATTCTATCGGTCTTTTATTTTTTTCTTCAATTTCAATTAAATCTCTTTGTTACACTCATTTCAACCACCATCATATTTCTCGATCAGGCACTTGCTCTTCTCACTCACTAATAAAGCCTTGGAAATCGAACGAAGTTCAGAACCGCTCTAAAATATTTTCACAACCAACTAGTCTTTATTGTACGTATAAATGCCAGGTCCGCTTCATCATCTTCGGGTCGAATCGAATTTCATGCTGCAACTAATTCCACATCGATTTCTTGTGGGTAGAATATATCGAAGCGGGACAGTATGCTCGCATCTCCTCAGTAATTAATGTAGTGTCTGTATGACTGATCACTTTTCAAAACGGTATTTTTCATCGGAAAGAAAATTTAGACGCACACTCTCAACGTTATTAAAATTTCAGTAATCAATTATTGTTGAACTTGTTCACTGCATAGACAATGTCTATCTTCAGAATATTTGCGATTCGTAGATGATTTACTCTCATATGGTATACGGTTAAAGAAGCTACGCTTTACAAAACCTACAAAAAATGTAAATCGGGTGGGATAAATTGTTTTAAAATATTTTTTCAGTTTTATTATCAAACGCAAAAAAGCACTGGTCCATGTGTGAATCTAGTGATCTATAAATACGTCAACCGTGTCAGATTGTACCACGTGAGTAGGTAATTTGTCATGAAATCGTACGATGCGGACACAATATACAAATGCGGCAATGCGGCGTGCCATGATGTTGATAGAGTTTACGCGCGTAACCGTGACTGGTGTAAAAATTGTCTATATTAAGGGCTTGTTTGCGTGAGTACTGTGTAAATGAACATCAGTGCTCCTCGTTATCGTCTTTATTGGGTAGAATGCAGATTTAAAATTCGGAGGTTACTTTGATATGGATAATTCGAAAGTCCAAGAAGGGGCTTTGTCGCTATGTGATGTGAATTTACCCAATAGAGGATTAACCTCTTTTAACTAAAGATAACGTTTTATTACTAGAAACAGTATACGTTTTTGTGTAAAAAAATGCGTTAACAAAAATACGGATGGATCTACTTGAGAGTTGGACAGCTTATTCTAACTTCGAACTGCTATCAACATCCGAGGTCACGGTTGCATGTAGAATATCCCATACTCCCAAACAAACTGCTGTCGGTAGTTTTATTTAGTTCACGACTTTCGTTTTGTTTACCCAACCAACCAAGGTGGTAATCTCTAATACTTTAGATCTATATAATGCAAAACAGGACGATTTTGGGGGATTGGACAAGATATTCCCCCACCAATTGAAAATCCTTGTATCATATTTCTATCACGTAAGAACTTTTTCAACTACAAATTTCGAATTTGGAATATCGATTCTTTAAATATTTTTTCCCGCCCTATTGTGGATAATTCGACTAAAAATGATTGTACGCAAAAATAAGGAATTCACTGTGAATAAGCCTATGAAGATTTGTTGAATTTAGGGTGGTGATAAATTAGCCTCACTCTCGTGATCGTTTAAAACCGGTATATGTTCGTGTATTGAGACAAACTATGCACCGAAAATGACCACCTAAAATCGATGCACATCTCGGAAAATAATGCAATGGTAGTTCGGTGAAAAATTGCAGTTCGTAGTGACTCGTAAATAATTGAATGACGGAAAAGCATGCAAATGAATATTTTGTTAACACACAATACACTTTTTGTTGTGGTTACAGTTTCATCATGTACCGCCATAATTGTCACGAAAACACTGGGTACCTATCTGGATTGCTCATATTTGGCCTCAGCTACTTTGCAACCTGAGTCACCTTGTCTTGATGTACCACCCGACGCATGAAAGCACACGCAACCAACTTTGTGCTAATTAACCTGTGCGCGCTTGCTGCATTGGCCAGCAGTGTCCTCATTTCGTTCAGCGAACCAAGTCCGCCTACTGGCAACCTCTGATTGGCTAATTCTTATGCCCGCTAATTCAGGTTGCCATGACGACGTATCACCGGTTGTGCCTCCGCAGAGAATACGTAACCAACCAGCAGGTTGATCAATCGATTGGCATCAGTCACGCGTTATGTGAGTTAGTCCACACACAACCCAATCGATCCTTGCCGTCAATTTATGCGATTCACTCCAATGAATTTTGGGTTTAACGGCTACTGACATGTCCACATATTCCTATACAGCTGGTCGACCGGTCAGAAACACAAATGGAGACCATGAGTACGTCAACTCTCCGTTATCGGATTCAAACGGATACATTGTCAACTCATACGAGCAGGCGACAAACCCAAGTGTGGAGTCTAACGCCATGTTTTATGATCCGACAAGCCCTTTTTTCGGTATGGATCCACAACTGGCAGGATTTGTTCAAAAGCACAATGTGGAAATGGGAGACGGGGCTGTGCTCAATGTGAATGCAATCAAGGAGAAACAAGCATGGGAAGGGAAGCCAAAAAAGTGAGGTTGATATTCTACAGAGTTTTTGAACTTGATTGGTCGTTTAAATTTACACCACATCTATATTGGAATTCATTCTAATGGAACCTAATCGGAACGTAAAACGTAGAACTGCTGCGATAACATTTCTCAATCAAAATGGCTCATTCTAATGTACCCAATATTTGTCGTAAAATAAGATTTTACAGTATTTGTAATGTAAGGTGCCAGGAACTTTAACTCACGTGAAGCGGATAATTGTAATATCTCGTTTTTCACGGCATATTTGCGGGTTTCAGTCTTGAGCATAAAAAATAGCTTCTTTAAGCGTCTTTAAAGTGTGCAAAATTTGAAATTGTGTGAAATTGTTCATTTTTAAGAAATAATTTACTGCCATTGAATAAAGAAGAATAAAAACAATATTTGTCTGGAATAAAAAACGTATTTTATCACGACCTATTTGTTTATTCACAAGGCACATTTGTGTACAGAAGTGTAGCCTGTGAATAATCAACAAAATCAAACCGCGATTTTTTATTGGAAGCTTCTGATTATAATTGAGAACGTGTAGCTCATGGGTAATTAATTTGTTCATGTGTTCTCTGAGCTAAAATGATTCCTCGTGTAACTTTCGTCCTTTAGCTAAATGACGTCATCCTCGAAAATTCGTTCGAAGTTAATTGGCGATGAGACCCATCAGTTTTTGCGTGCTTTCTCCGAACCCAACTTCTGTGATTAGTTAGGATTCTGACTTGTGGTCGTTTTCTCTCTGTCCCGTAATTTCCATCTAATCGAATATGTTTATCAACCGATTGTTACATCAATGACTACGCGTCGAGAAACTTTCGAATGCAGCGAGTGTTGCCTTGTTGATAAGTTCAGTTATATCCCAATTGAATTAATGTCCTTCTCGATGCATTGGTACTGAGGCTAGCGAATTTTATTGTCGTAGGGTAGCCAATTGATGTTTTTCTAGCCTCCGTACAGTCTGTCCGTCATATTTCTTCTCACAATCAGAACAAGAAATTTATTTTACGATGACGTTTTACACCTTCTTTGTCAAAAGCCTCGTTGCCGTTCCACAAGATTCGGAACATACCGTGTACCTAGGGATCAAACCATGAATGTAGCTCATTACTCTCAACGTACTGAGGTCGTTCGAGTAAAAACAAATGCATCTCTAGCATCGAGCTTCAAAATTCAAGATTCAAGATTTATGGTTGAAAAAGCAATTAACTTTACAATAACCACAGAGTCAAACTATAGGTACGGATGTATATATATGTATAAAAATCCAAATATTTGCCGTAACATGCCGAGCAACCGATACTCGCTTTTGTAAACAGCTTCGCATTGTAGAACATTGTTCAAACTACCGCAAATCCAGGCACCCAGGTCCATTTCTTCTTAGGTGTACTCCATGAATTTGTCGCCGAGCTTGTATTGATAGAAAAAGCCAAGGTCACGATCGATCTCAATGATCTTGGACTTTTGCATATTCAACGGAAGTTTATTTTCGGATGACCAGTTGTACAAAGCATTCGAATCGTTTTTCAACAAAATACAATCATCAGCATTGCTGATTCGCCTCCAAACTGTGATATCGTCAGCAAACAAAACCATCTTACTGTCATTTGGTATTGGCAAATCGTTCATATAGATTAGGAACATTATTGGTCCAAGCATTGATCCTTGTGGAACACCGCTAGTGACATCGATTTTCTTCGATAATAGGCCGTCCACACGAACTCGAATGTGTCTGTTGCTGAGGTAGTCACTTATGAATCCATATGACTTGACATGTAAACTACAAATTCATCTGCTGTTGACAGTGCTCTATGATGGTGTAAAGCGTGTGTGTGGCATTATGTTGTTTCAACAATTGTTGTTGATCTCTTACGGTGGATGCCGATCATGGATTACTTCGCAAACGCATGATGATCTCTTCCCTCACCGCGTTCCACATGATTAAACAGTCGTATTCATGATGAACTATCTCACTCACAGAGATCACACTGATAGACCGTAATCAGTCGATTTGCGGCAATTGCACGCCATCGATGACCACGTTATTTAAATTAGGCTGGTGCAATTAGAACTGTTGGAAAAGATTGCCATACGGAGATATTTGTTGAACGTAATCGAAACGAAACGAGTTTTATCAAAGTGAAGATGCTCCTTTAACTTTAGTAAAATAAGACACGATTGTATCGCATGTATTCCGACTGGCAACCAAACTCATACAAAGTTATGGTACTTGCAGACATTTGAGCTTTGGACTTAGCTCGGCAAAATGTATTGATTAATATTGTGTACTTACGCCAGAGTTAAACAAACATGGCTACGGAATTCGAATCTGCCGATAATTAAACTGATATGTGTAAGAAAGATTATAAGTATGATGAACTAAACAACACGAAATTATGCTGAATTTCAAAAGCAAAGAATTTGATCGCAACTAAATCTTATATATTTAGATTCACTATGTGAATCTCTCATCCCGCTAAGCTGATAACGAAAAAAGTTAGTCGATTTTAAGTTATTCCATAGAATAAGAAGGTTTTTGTGACAAATTTTGCTGCTGAGCACGATATCCAGTTCATGAAATTTTCTGTTGAATAAATGTGTCAGCTAGCGTCGAATAGAATTAACGCAGTTCGAACAAGCATACTCCGATGATCATTAACGTTTGTTCGTCTGTTTGAACGTTTTCCCCATAATTGAATTTCAGACAATATAAGCCACCATGCGGGCTGACGCTTTGTCAATTCATTACCGTGGTTGTTATGATCACATTAATCATAATTGCCATAATAACGTCCCTGGTCGTTGGTCTCGTGATTGGTTTACAACTTAACCGACCATCCTATCCGCGTGCTGAACCTTGGTGGCGTAGAACTCTGATGTATCAAATCAACGTGGCCACCTGGGCTAATGATGTCCAGGGCGCTGTCGGTAGACTGGCTGATGTGATTCCGAGAATGGCCTATCTTTCCACGCAGGTAAGATAAAATAGCTATTCGCAAATGAGCTTATGTAAATGAACTCGTTTGTCTAGGTGTGTGTGTTAATATGTGATTGGAGTTTAGTGTATGAACTTTAGCAGTACTGGACCAATTAATGGTCTGCGTGTGGGCTATGATGATGTAACGTTGTCCAGGATTAGCATAACCATGAAAATAATAGTAGCATGAAACTTTCAACATGACCGTTTCGTGGCAACAGTATATGGCAGTAGAACACCATAAGATATATATGAAATAAATTCTACTCAATTTGAATATCTGATGTACATGCAAACGGTTCCGAGAATAGATTTATTCTGCGTGTGTAATGACGTGGGAAATATCAGTGGAAAAAATAAAAAATATATATACCGGCTAAAAATGTCATCAAAACCGCGTGAATCACGCCGTGGGTTATCAGTAGATAGGTGTCAATGCAAGGTTATTCTAAAGGAAAGTTTCTAGTTTTTATTTAAACAAACATTCAATCGTGGCAACTTCTAATGGTAGCGAGTTTCAGAGAATCCGTCTCGAACTGAGTAAGACTTAGCTCAATCGAGAGTTCGATATTTCCACACTGAGTATATTACCTTTTGTTCAAAAAACCCAAGATGAGTTCCGACGGGTGCCCAAGTATATGCGACACTACATTTATAATCCTGTGGCTGCAGATAAGGACATTAGGGTGGGTGCTTATTTTAAACCTAGGTGACACTATCTGCTCACGATTTCGTTTGCTTGAAAACTGATTTCGATTAAGCGCAAAACCGTTGTTATCATTGACATGAAATGATTTTAAATGCCATAATTACAGATGCAACGGCATTAGACTTTATTTCCAAAAGAATCAATGATAATAAACATTTATGGTATTACGTTGCTCACATGCTTTGCATTACTTTACCAAACCCAGTTCCTGGCTGGTTGCCGTCATCAGGCAAGTAAGGTTAATTCCAGTGAGCTTGGAACATTTACCAAAGAGGTATCGATGGGGATTGGGCGGCTCTTATGGGGAAACAGAAAATTATTTTCATTTCGGTAATATAGCAAGAATGATTATTACTGAGTTCCTGTTTTCATCAAAAAATGCTTGAGCGGTTAAAAACGAATCAGGTAAGAACAGATCGATCAGGATCTATATTTCTTGAAACAATGGAGAAATGAAAGAAGAAAGAAAGAAAGAAATAGCAAACAAAGTTTGAACTTTGAAGCTATCTGTACGACCAACCATTTTCACCTCAAAAATGCATACAAAGACATATGGATGCCGTTAAACGTTATGGTTTGAACCAAATATTCGTATTTTCATGCTTATTCACAACACACCCCACCCACGAACTGTATCGACAGCGACAGTCTGAAGAATAGTATACAACGATGTTACCAAACGTTACCAAATTTTTATAAAACCGATTCATTGTAATTTTTATTTTCATGATTATAGACACCCGGTCTGTCTCGAAAATTTTAAAATACCTATACAACGACTAATTTTTAAGCCCTCTTTGTGTATCGAAGACAAATCAAGCTGTTATGACCTCCAAAAGGACAAATTACTTGTACTTAGTACAAGTTAAGACCATAGGCGCAAACTGCGTTAATGTGGAACACAATGAAAATGCGTGGCAATAATATAGCAGGCCGCCATCGAGATTGACGAGGATAGGGCGCATGTGTGATTGAATAGAAGGATAGTGAGAGCTGTTAATTGAAGTGTGCTTTATCGTCCAATGTAAAACACCCGAAATACTGACCATGATTGAAAATACCGATGCATGCACAAATGTTTGGCATCTTTCAGATGCAAGTTACCAATCGATGTCATCTCTAAGTTCATTCGAATCTTGAATGGATTTATTGTGAGATTCTTAGGCATTTGGTGAAACGGCAAACTCGTCAGATAGATTGTCTGATTATTAGCTAACGTTGAAGGTATCCATGAGATTGTATGAATGTCGGAAATTCTATTCTCCATCCTTGTTTACTCACACAGTTTGATTTAATGGTTCAAGCTCGTAACTTGAGACAACTAAGTCTGAATCTTGCATGCTCAACAAAAGAGGATCGATGCGCAAATTAAAAGAAAGTAAATATTTGTATTGAGTAAACTGATTGCACAATTAATGTCTCCGAACAAGATAAGTTGAATTATGTTAAGCGTGTCTGAGACAGCCGAGATTTGTTAGAATTTGAATTAATATCACCAAATTTCGATTTAAATGTCATTACTTTCCAGATCGGAGCGGACAGTATTGTGCTAACTGAGCTGTTGTCTAACGATGCAAACGGTATAACAAATTGGACGCTGGTGGACAGTAAAGTTGCACTACCCGATGAAGCCATTGATTCGTTGATTCCGAAACTAGTGAACAAAGCAAGCCAACCACTTGGATCGTTACAACATGCAACGCCCATAACTATTCTACTTGGAATGCCTTTGTATGCAACAAGTGATCGACATTATTGGTTTCAACAAAGCAGACTGTCAACAACATCTCGTTTCACTTCGTTCTACCTGTGGCAGACGACACCGGTAAGTACTAGGGTAATAAATGATTTCAAGGTTGAATTAGGTAAGAGCGGAAAGCAGTATGGAATAGCTATTCTACTGGTAACTAAAAGTTATTCCACGGTATAAACATCCCGGAACTGTGGAAGAATCTTAAGCTTCAATGAAGCGAATGTTCCTGTATGATAAGAAATTAATGTAAAAACTTAAGCATGTAATACCACGTATTTGGACCGTAAGATTATGTGGATCATCTATCCATTCAGATTGGCAGTCGAAAAGACCCCAAGGTCAAAAAACATAAAAAATATATGCTAAAGTGAATAAAGAGAGACTTGAAAAAGTCCGCTAATTAAATGAAAGCGTACCACTGCGAACGACCAAATTCCTTTAGATACATCAAGACTCGTCGTATACTAAAAGGATTATTCTGGTTCTGCGCACACATTAAATCAGTCGCATTCTTTGAGTTCATGTGAAACCTGGACCTTCAGTCTGAGATGGCGCCTAAATAAGACGAATTACTCATGGGCCATTCAAAAGGCCGACACGTGATTCAGCCTTGCAATTCGGTCACACACGTGAAAACACTGTCGGTTTGTTTAAATGAACATAACAGAGACTTGAATTGCACGCGAAAGTGATGGACTCGAGATTTTAAGGTTTATCGATACGCATTTTTAGAATTTGTTTTAAAATTTTTGCGACTATCGTAGTGTAGTGCGAATCGCGAAGGTATTATGCAACCAGATTAGTTGTTTTTGTGTTGCGGAACGTTTGTACAGTTGAAGGGAAACCAGATTGATCTCTTATCACTCCCAATCACACAGGAATCCACTGTATATCGACCCGAATGGTTAGGCGTTTGCGGTTCTTTACTGCAATGCTGACATTAGGGTCGAATAGTCTGGAACAAAAAGTTTACTAAGTTAATAATAAATTTTTCATGCCAGGCATAGAAAACAGAAGACATTTCCAGGCAATTACGTATTTAGTAAATAAAGTGGAGCTTTTAGGCTTCAAGCAGCAAACAAAAAGGTTATACTAATCGATTGGAATAAGTTCGGGTCCAATCCTGTATTCATAATGCAAAGAAATCTGAGTGCAATCGGTTAGAGCAGTTTTTGGGTAACGTTTCACTTCTGACACAGAAGCTTCGTCAGACCAAGGGTGATAGTCAGGACAGGGAACAGGATTAAATAGTTGTCAACCCCCTACCACTTATTTGGCCTTAACACTAAACAGCCTATAGTACGCCCACAGTGTGTCATGTCTCGTGGGAATGACCAGGATCAGTGGCCGATTTGCCTACTAGTGTGTAACCAGATCAATCTAATACAAGTGAACACTGTCAAGGTCGGTTGACACAGCGGCCCACGTGCGTAAAAGTACACAAACAAAAATCTAATTAACTAGTAGGTATAAGGTGAATAACAACTATTTATCTTCGCATCAGTGCCGAGCACCAGGTTGTGGAAATTTCTGCCCCATCCACCTTATTGACCGCCAGTCGACTTGTCTTGGCAATTTAAACCGCCTCCGCACGTAGGCGTTCGCTATGCGGTTTAATACCGCCTCTCAATATTTCCACATTGTCTAGATCGGCGCTGTGGCCCGTATCTAAAACGTGCTCCGCCAAGGTGGAATCGCGAATACGGGATTAATATTCCATCACATCCCGGGGCTGTCTCCTGACACGCTTTCGGTGTTCTTCGATTCTAGTATGAATTTCCCTGGAAGTCTGCCCTATGTAAACACCCAAACAGCCCTTACAGTTGATTCTGCAGATGCTGTTCTTAACGCTAGATAAGGGTGTTTTATCCTTGAGGTGCATCAGAACCGAACGGATCGTTTTCCCTTTCTTACAAGTTGCGCATATGTCCGCTCGGTTCAAGATTATATGTATCGCTTCAGATGTGCATTTTACATACGGCATACAAACTGTATCTCGCCAATTTTCTCCGATTTTTCTGATGGGTATTTTAGGTTCATCAATTTGCGTTTTACAAAACTTTGAGTCTATGAGCCTTTGGCTCGCTTCACGGTGCGCCTGTTTTCGTTCTCTTTCGTCGCTGCACAGGTGTTCTATCTTATGGAAAATGGAACAAGCTATGGACCTGAAGATCTGTCTTGGATGAGCGGAAGTGTATCGTATTACAGTATCTGTATCGATAGGTTTCCGATAGACAGAAGTTTTTATTTTCCCGTCTATATTTTGTGCTAAACAGTGCAAAAATGGAAGTGTGCCTGTGCAAGATTCCACTTAATCGTATTCCCTGTCCTGAATATCGTCCTTGGTCTGATGAAAATGGTATACTATTTAGGTCAAAGTTAAGGCGGCTAATTATGAGGATAAATTTTTACTTTGGTAAAGACTGGGTGGATTTGTTCCTTACGTAGGGGTAACACGACAAATGTTCAGCTCCTTGTAAAATAGCATGAAATTCAATGAACAATATCCTATATCAGATTTATTGCCAATTTCACGCCGATCAGCTGTAAGTAGTAGATTTTTTGTTAGAGCCTCGAAGACGCTGTTGATTTGAGTTTGCATCCGGCATCATTACATCGGAAATGAACATCGTGAATCGAGGCTAAGACAATTGGACACATGTGAGGCCATGTGTGATGTAAGGACTTGAAATGGTTACCACTCGGATGAGAGTTACGCACGTTAAAAATAGGCAATTAATTCAAGATTAACTCTTAGCTGTTATGCCGGTAAAAAAGCTATGCTTCACAACATTCAAAATATTAATCTGGAACGGATAGCAAAAAATTGATATAAAATAATATCAAGAATCATTATTAAACGCAAAAATATACCTGTTCCATGTAGGCATTGAGTGACTTTTAAAAATTGTCAACGGTATCAGATAGTACCACGTTAGTAGGTAAACGCTTCACAAATGTACAGTAAAGGTATAAAACGCGTTTTTGCGGCAGCTCAAACTGCTATGCTGTTGATACAGCATTAGCTGGCGAACGTGCAGTTGTGTGAAAGTTATGATTATTGTTTGGGAAGATGCAGATAGGCTTAAACTATGTCGTTATAAAGCGATCCGGAGTTCATACGTATGATATTGTATGTTCAAGGATAATTGTCAGCGCAATATTACAGGCGACATGGAACTATGAGAAAGCATAAACCATGATGTGATGCTGTTGAGACACTTAAGTGTGTTAGCTTGACTAAAGTGTTAATATTGTTGCATATTTTACTTAAGTAATCCAGTGACATTGAGCTCTTCCTTTAAGGTGGGCGTATTTACTGTCCATTAGTTGATATTAATTATATTAAAATTAATTTATGAAATCTTGAAAGAATCCTGGTAATATTACCAGTTTGGTTGAGCAAAGTCTTAAATTTAAAAGTAA
This sequence comes from Atriophallophorus winterbourni, assembly GCA_013407085.1. Classification (NCBI taxonomy): domain Eukaryota; kingdom Metazoa; phylum Platyhelminthes; class Trematoda; order Plagiorchiida; family Microphallidae; genus Atriophallophorus; species Atriophallophorus winterbourni. The sequence continues at coordinate 16,634 of JACCGJ010000069.1, forward strand.
ACGTTGTGAGAACCATTTTATACAATTTAGAGACAAGTATATATGGACTATAGGAAGGACGGTAGCTCACATTTGTTCATCTTTCGTTAATCATTTTTAAATAACCCATGTTGCTGAATCATATTGGATAATTAAATTTTTTGCTTGGAGAAAAATGACAAACTGCTTCTTATTCTTTCAGCCTGCAACATCACAAGAACAAAGGTATTATGCGCACGACACTTTGCGCAATGCGTACTACAGACATGTTCACGGAAACCCACATGCTCCTTTGCTCAACTTATCGAACCCTGAAGTGAGTGAATTAATTGGCAACTCGATCAATGAGAAATTTAAGGAATCCGGGTTGATTACGATCGGTCGGAAAAAGAAATAAAAATGAACGCAACACCCTCTAAGCTATTCCTCTGGAATTTGCATAGAATAACTTTCATTTCTTGAAGTGAATGAGACCTGATTGGGATGAAAATTGTGAAAAAACAACACACAAATTCAAAAAAACGCGATTGGTTATTGCTTGATATCTGGTACAGGTCCCATCGATCAAGATTGACATGATCAGTTAGCTTCAGCTTCCAAGAACTAAGTAATTTTAGTTAGAATAATGAATAAGGAGGGCATCGTGGGCAAACCAGCAAGATGTATTAAAGGTAAACACTACGAAATTTGAGCAGCGTATACGCAATTAGGATTCCACTTCGTGGTTTTTAAATACACCTAGCTGAAGCTTTTGTGTAACTCTCGTATGTTCATATATTTTCAGCAGAAGCGGTATTGCTTGGAATTTGTCAAGAACCACATCGTTTCACATTTGCGGAGCACGTTCTTCCAAGGCTTTTCCTCGTTCTCTACCACACATTTTAAATGTATTTCTCAAAGTGATTTTCATTATGCTTTCATTATAGTGCTCACTCCATCACAAATGTTGCTCAGGTTAGATTTTTAGGTGCAAGGCAGGATAAAATAAGAACCCTATGCGGGCCTTTTACTCACAGTGGCGTCTTCGGTCCTACGAAGATATTGGGACAAGATAAAGGTGTTGTTTTAAATTGTCACGACCAATTGTTTTAATGCTGTGAATTTGCGATCGTGACATTCCACGCTGTTTCATAACTGGAGAAAGAAATCTTTCATGCATACTTCATATCTCAATCATTTGGCAACTTGAACGTGTGAAATAAACACATGAGGAACTTTCGCTAATCAGACGGCTATTAAAACTACGTCAGCATAATTGAAGCGCCCACATTCAGTAACCAGTAGAGCCAGCCCATTGGTATCGTGACATTCATGTCTCCTAGCTTGAATTGCGCAGAAGGAGTTGCATCAATAACCTCTGTGATGATCGACAGAAAACAGACCAGCATCTTGTTCGACTAGTGCACTAACGAACTCATCGACGCTGTCGAATTGCCAAGTATCGAAAGATGCCACCAGCAAATTGTAGTCACCTTGATGAATTTTAAAACTGACTCTATCAATGCATTTCTCTGCAACATGTCTATGCCAAAAGGAACACTTGATCAAACGGAAGGGACATCACATTTGATCCCGCCGATCATCCGAGACTTTCTTCCAAACTCGTTTTAAAGTTAGGAATTCACTTGAACCTTTGAATACAAACCTATCTAACTAACAATTTTAAAGTTATTCCACGTTGTAATGGTCCAAAAAGCAAATACTTTACAGTAACTATAGATTAAAATATAGGGAATGCACTAAAACAACACAAATGTTTTATCAATATGTAAAGTTAGCATGTGTATTCAGGTGCGAGGTTGGATTTGGTCAAAATATACTTGTCAAGTTCAGTCTTGAACATGTTCAGGCTTGATGCACAAATGATATGTGGGGGTAGAGAGTTCCATATAAAACAAGCTCGGACAGCAAAGAAAAACCTTCGACAATTTAATCTAGAGTGTGGTATAATTAACTTGTAGCCCTGCGATCTCCAACAACGTGCTTCTTGCCGATGAAACAGGTGTTCACGTGGGTGATCCACCGTATGCAGAATGTTGAACAGCAGGATCAAGTACGAAATAGCAATGAAGAGCAAGAGCAGTTAACTCATGTTGGACTCAAACAAACCGATCATGTATGCTCACTACAAAATTACTGACATAGAAAATTGAAGAACTACCGACGAGATGCTGGGTTCCGCGTAGCACGTTGCTTCTTTGAACGAAATAAATAACCCGATACGATATGTTTGACAAGAAAAACAGCATTTATTCGATTCCAAGTAACTCAATTGTTCGGCTCGATTGAGTGTTTTTTGATACGGCGCTTCTACCATCATAAAGTTCCTAACCATGTATTCCAAGTTGGTCTAAACATGCGAATCGTGAATGAACCAATTTCCCTGATCTTTTTTCAGGTCCAAACCGAATTGAACATTTCCATTCAGTATTGGAAGAAGCATTTAAACATCAAAGGTGTCATGCTTACCAATTCGACCAATGTCATCGCGGAGATGATCACTCCGATTCAAACACTTTTGGATTCAGCTGGAGATGGTGAGTGATGAAACGCGATTATGTTTGAGTATGTCACATCTCATTTTAGACAGGTAAACTGTAAGCTGAGGAGTGAAAAACCTGTTGAATGCTGCGTCACAACTTTCAGCTATCTATGAATAGATCAATTTGACGTAAATGATTCCAATCGGTTGCCAAGGTCTAAGTTCAAACTATTCTAAGAGAACATACAACTAGCTAGTGTCGTAGCTTTTTATACCACAGTAAATTCTTTCTTGTTTAAAAAGTATGTCTATCCAACAAGGGTTATAGGAGCAATCAAGATCATACACATGAAGATCCATTGACTTGGATAATGGAAATCCTTGATAGCAATTAAAAAATCAAAAGTGACGTTTTGCTAATGGGGATAGAATTCTGCAGTCACTGGTTAGAATAGAATCCACCGAACCATAAACTTAGATAAGTTTGAATCACTTTAAAGCAAGAATGAAGCCAGAAGATTCAACTATACCGAGATTCTATGGAGAATGGAGAGAATATTCCATTACGCCCGATCGTTTCCTTACCAGGAGGGCCGAATTACAAGTTATCGAAAGAATTGCGAAGAAGACTGTTATATCTGGTGACAGATTCGGAACACGCCATCAACTCTGCAGAATAATTTCTTAAGAAATTAAAGAATGTGAAGATCGATGAAGATGAAATAATGGTTTCTTTCGACGTAACGGCGTTATTCACATCAATCGATCAAACACTCGTGAAGCAAACCGTATCAGCGTTGCTCCACGAAAAAGGAACGGACCACAACGGAAATCGTTTAACACGAGATAGTTTGATGGAATTGATCGAGCTGCGCCTTCAAACACACTTCAAGTTCAATGGTGAAATCTACGAGCAGATTCGAAGAACACCAATGGGATCACCAATTTCCACCCTAATTGCCGAAGCAGTCATGCAACGTTTGGAACGGATCGCTATACCAATAATAGGGCTAAAGTTATGGATCCGCTATGTGGACGACACATTTGTAATCATAAAAAGAACGGAACTGGACGAATCCCATCGACTACTGAACTGCGTATTCAGGGGATCCAATTTACCCGAGAAACTGAAGTTCACAGCTGCCTGGCATTCCTGGACGTTCAGGTGAGACGAACAAGCGAAGGAAATTTGGAGACCAGTGTTTACAGGAAAAATGCGCACACGTATAAAATCTTGAACTTCCACAACAAACATCCAACCAGCCACAAACGCAGCTGCGTTAGAACCCTATTCAAAAGAGGAGCAACACATTGCAGCACGCTGGAACTGAGAAGACAAGAAGAATACCTGCTCAAAGTGTTCCCGAAGAATAGATACCCAAGAAGTTTCGTACTACGCAACAAGTTCAACCGTACCCAACAAAGACACGATGACGAAAACAGAGTTAGACGCGCTCTTCCGTATGTGCAGAATATATCAGAAATCGTAGCCCGGGTCCTTCGGCCATTTGGAATAGATGTCGCGCACAAACCCGTGTCAACATTACGCAATCAATTCAACAATATGAAAGACAAATTTGCAAAAGAAGAACAATCGAATATTGTCTACAAGATTACGTGAAGAGATTGCGAGAAGAACTACATCGGGCAAACCAGCCGCAAGCTAAGCACAAGACTACACGAACACCGGTTAGCTGTACGAAGGCACGACCCAAGGTCATTGATTTCTATAGATGTTGATCAATTCGGAGACAAATTCGATTGGGACAACGCGAAGATTTTAGCCAAAGAAAACAACCGACAAGCGCGAGAATTCATCGAGGCGTGGCACTCAACAACGACATCAATCAACCAACACCTTCAATTGGCTACAACCTATGGACCAATGAAAACTCGATGGACAAGAATGCAACGCATGAATTCCACCAACCAACGGGAGTGATGGCGCACGGACAGACGGACCTTGTAAAAATCAATGAATACCAATTTCAAGTCACTTCGAAAGAAGTTCTGCTATGATGTCATCTAGCTTGATGCGAAACGTCCTACAACAACTACACAAGCTCGGCGAACACCATTTGAACAACGGAAGAAACAATCTCTTTAACCACGTTTACGAGACGAAAATTTGAGCATTCGATTAGTAAACCACATTTTACATGCTGTATTACGTAAGACTTACACGCAGTGCCCAGAGTTTACTTAACAGTACTGTTTTAGCAATTAATCACGTTCTAACCCGTGTCCATCATGGAAATTCACTTTCAGAACAATTCGTTTGGTTTGCGGATGATCCCAGAGCAGATACTCAGCTGAATCCTGGTAAAAAGGTCTGTTTTTTCGACATTAAAATCAATCGTTGGGTTCCAACCAGAGCAAACGATCTGAGCGCACAAATCGTTCAGGGTAAGCATGCCTACTTGCACGATACGTTCGAGCCCGACACGAAAATACCATTTCTATATATATTTTCTCACTTTCACAGCAATGAATGACAGCCGATTGTCGAGTTGCAGTCCAATATGGCGGGTCCGACAACTCAGTCAAGAAGAGCAAGATTATCGGACGGTTCAACAGATTGCGCATTTTCTGCCTGGGAACTTCCTTCTAATAGCTGGTCAAGAGGTGGATCTGGTAAGCTAAGTAGAATAAAACTAAATTTTCACCTAATATTGAAATCGACTGAATAATTAATGAGGAAGGTAGTCTATTTTGTTTGATGTCTAGTTTTATTAGACTGGAGCTGGATAACACCGACTTGATTCCGGACATTAAAGCTGAGAAATTTGTGACCTGATATCGCTTACCGTAAGGTTGGATAAATGTTGTTGAAAATGCGATTAGCCTCACAGAACTCCGTAAATGAATCAAAACTGCCTATAGTTGTCGGACTATTGAATATTTTCATTGTGATATGCGACATGATGGAAATAAGTGGTGAACTGAAAAAGAAGTCGAGGGAGAATATAAAATCCAGACTAAAGATTCAAGATTTATGGTTAAAAAAAGCAAATTGCTGTACAGTACCATAGGATATACGTATAAAAAAATTAAAAAAATCGTTACTTGTATGATCATATCCGTGTTCTTCATAGGTGGAGCAAAAATAATCCTCAATGGCGACACAGACTGAGGGAAAAGAATCTTTGGATGGACGGTAGTTCCGTGCGTTAAAAAATATAGGCATCAATATGTATGGGCCAACGCAGTAGTTCTCAACATAAGGTTTCGTAACCTTTGTTTAAAGACAGTTATTAAAAATTCTCCATAGCATGAAGATGAATATTGAGGTCCTTATTGCTTCTAATGACTATGCAGCCTCATAGAGGAAATAAAAATCTCTGCGCACAACATTCACAGTGATATTCAGTGTGAAACCAAGCAGCAGCGTTTGTCTAGTGCCTGACGAGAGCATCAAACAACATGTCATTTTATCCTAACGCTATCGTAAGATCAAACGAGACCGAATCCTGAAGCCTTTTCCTTTATTAGATGTAGCCACAAGGCAGTGCAGGTTTGAGATAAGGGTTTTCCCTCCCCTTAGGTGGAACGCATTCATGGACTTACGAGCTCCAACTGCCCGAAGCATTCTGGTTTTGAAGCGCCAGTCATCCGCCTTAGCCCTTTCTCCTGTCAGTAGAAGCAGTTCCGCGGGGTCAAAAAGGACCATGCATGCAGGCCAAGAGCTAGACTTGGTTGTCAGAAGCTATATGAGACCCATTTCTGGAATTTGAAGCTTATCCCCAAAACCTCCCCGGCCGTGACAACCTTGAAACCTGACGCGGATTACGAGACTGATAAATAGATTGTCAGAAATTTCAAACAATCCCTTAGATTGAATTTGTGGTTTATTATGGCCAAGCAGTTAGAATCGGCAATCTGAATCGGGTTCGTATGTTCTAACGTTCGTTACGTTGTTCACACAGCCTTCGAGGGCACTCGATCCTACATCAATACCGTCAACCCCAAGTCTCCCACCCATTTGTCGATTGTGTCCCGATTAATTACTGAGGTCAAACTGTTTAACGTAAATCGCGTTCACCTAAAATCTCACAAGAGAAAGACAATTGGTCACACCTAAAGGCAAATCACGTGACCACATGTCTGCCCAGGGTGTCACGTCGATCTGATTTGTCAGTCGATTTTGTGCCAATCGGTACAATTCAAGCCTTTGACCACGCAAGGCTCGTTTGACTGACTGACGAAGTGCATATCGTTCTAAAGTGGCTTGCGTTGCTCAACTCCTCATATTTCCGGGAATATTGTCGCTTGAACTGTTCTCATGCGATCATCCGGACACCTGAATTGTTGCTGGTTCGCGATTTTCGTCGTCAGTCGTTTGCCCTTGTGTTGCTAAGGTGCGTGGAGCTAAGGCTTCTAGGAGTAACCAAGACGTCCGAAGATATTCTGATCACAAAGGGTAAACCAAATGAGACATAAACGTCAGGTTTGCGAACGTATTAGTATCAAGCACCACTTATCTGCCAGCATTAGCAACAAAGGTACTACTATATTGATAGCGTCTAAATGTTGGTAAAACAAAAGGCGGGATTTAAGAAGGTACGCAACACAAAGAAGGGCAACTACAACGTATGTCACAGAAAGCACCTTTTCTGGTACAAAAGGTAATCGAGCTAAGGTTGACTTCAAACATTTTCGCAGCGTACCGTAAACAAACAAAATCGCGTGAACTTCGTTGTTTGTTCGTTTACTGTAAGATGAGTTTTTTAAACAGACTACAATAAGTTTATCAATCACACTATCACACATCCTGTACAACAATGACCTGACAATTGAATGGTTTATCAGTTCGCTGAAAATATTACAACCTTCTCCCCCAATAAAATACAAAACTATTCGATATTACACATTGATTACCCGAGCTTCCTGAAATGTTTATCAATCGAGATTAAAAGAATAGGCATTAAATGATGTCACACAGTCACTTTCTCCGTTTAACTGACATCAAGCAACAGTTTACAAACACAACAACGCAGTTTCTTTTTCTGTCCCATAATCATTATTTCCTCATTTACTCAAACCAGTCAATGAACGGCGCTGATCTAATTCAGTGGTCCTATCTAGTGTTCAACGATTTCACTACCTATTGGCCCCAGAACATCAATCTACCTTCTACCGGACTGGATCGTCTAATCGAATGGAGAAATTATTGGAAATCTGCACAACAAGTTACTTTATTGTACACGGCAATCGATGCAGGGAACCTAATGGTACTCGAGCCGAGGTTGACTTCAAATATCTTCGCAGCGTACCGCAAACCAAGGAATCAACAAGATCGCGTGTACTTTGTTGTTAGTTTCCAAACTCTGAACACCATCGTCCCATTCTCATCGATTTTCACAGATTTACAATCCCCGACAGTTGAAGTGAGCTACGACACAAAAAACGTCTACACAGGACGAAGACAGTTTGGCCAGACAACACTAGTCAATAACCAAGTACTTTTACTTTATTATTATTGAAGAATCCCCATGTCCCGACTCAGCCAGACGGTGTTTGATTTTTGTACATAACAACCTACTTTCGAGCTCATGGAAATTTATGACATTTATCAGATTATATGCGCACGAAATTGTTGTATCAACGAATGCGTATGAAGTTCAGTGCAACTGAGTGAATGGGCTCTACATATGAAATAGAACCTAGGAAGTGCATCAATTTTGATTGACGATGCAATGAGAAGGAAGCAGATAGAATAAAGGTGACGCACCAGTTTTGAAAACAAGTAAGCGAGACTGGATTACGACATCAAGAAGGATTGACGAGAGCATGACAATAAAAAATGATCGCCCCAGGTCCAAACGAGCGTAGAGAACCTTTCTCATATCTGCCTAGGCCTGGGCAACCTGACAGCATCTTCGCCAACGTGCAGTCTCTGACTGTGCGGCACTTTACTTGGATCAGGCATACATACAGAGAACCAAAGTTTGGAACAAACTGAACTTAAACGCTGTGCATTCCAAATAACATCGAAGTCGTCTAGTCAAAAATTTTGTTGATCCGACAAGTGAAGGATGATTGATTGATAATCACGGCCTAAGTAACATTCCAGATGTAACCATCAATTCAAGTGGGGAATTTCGGTAAAAAAATTCAGAAACTTAACCGAAAAAGAAGTATGTAGAGAGGAAAAACAATAGTTCAATTTGTCGCAAATCATTTTCCAATGGTCCAGACGATTCTCAGTATTGGTTTTCAAGCGCAACAGAAAACAACAACGAAGTTAATAGTCTATTGTTGCCCGCCCCAAACATTTCACTCGACTAAAGTTTCGGCATTTTTGGGAGAAAGATAGGTTTCACAGAGAGTTGTAATGGAATTATATTACGTGTATATTGAACAGTAGAAAGATTTACACGATTAAAATTGAACGCCGCATTAGATTTGAGATAATATTGTGTAAAGAAAGAACGGATAGAATCGCGAAATCGGAGGCGTTATTAAGACTTTGACGGTTAAAAACGAAATCTCACAAAACGTTTGAAACAGGTATACATTGTTTAGGTAACTGATGTTGTGTTTATCAACAAATAACAATAATATGTATGGAATACTAGGATTAAATTCAGCAAGTAATAGTGAAAATTTGCAGCCTACGAACTAATTATTGAGACAAAACTATGGAATCCAGGGTTTATTAAAACATAAAAAAGACCTACTGAATAATAATTAGTAGCAAAATGATAATAAAAAGCTATTGCATCTGATCATAACGCGCTTAATGGCAAACGTATTGGTATGACCATGAACCAACACATTCAAATTGAGATCGAAGACTATGTACACTAATTTTCTGAATAAGCCCAAAAGCCAAAGAAGGAATACGAAAAAAGAAATATTACGATATATTGAGGACATGATCAAAACTTTTCAAGACAGAGAGCTACATATAAATTTGTCCAACAGAGAAAAATATTAATAAAATGTACACTTGAAATTTGCCCTGAAAAACGGACAAATAGAGAACAAAAGAAAATCAATCAATAGGCAGTCCTAAAGATGGAAAAATTACGATATTAATCAGAAAAGGAATTTGAAGTGGTAATGATCCAAGCCACAATGCGGCGTGAATGTTTGGTAATCTGCGATAAGCGCTGGGTCATTTGGAAAAGAAGAGAATAAATAGGATGATTCATAAATTGTTGCCAAGCGAAGATTAAGCGATTGGTAAATGTAGAGAGAGAAAGAGGAAAAAACGCGTAAATTGAAATCTAACGCGAAATCCATCAATGGGTAGAAAAATATGACCACTGAAAGCTAGGGGGTTACGCGAAATACAGCAAGTAGCGTTATTATGATAAAATCACGATTATCGAGCAAGTCAAGCGAGTAACACATAGCTGAGGCAATTGACAGTCCCGAGTGAGATACGGACATGAAATGCAGATCACCAAAAGGTTTTATCACTAGCGCCTCCGATTCAAGCGACTGGGTCAACACTGGGCAGTGGTGTATGAAAATGCGGCGTCAGATGAAGCGACTTGTCTATGTATGCAATGGCACCTGGGTAGTGTATCCTTTGTGATGCACGACGGATGGTAGGATGGCCGTTGGCGCTGACAAACAGCAACCACCAACGAAAGACGAACATGATAGTGTCCTCTCGTGTACAGGGGTCAGTTGTGTTCCGCATGCCCAGCCAGCAGATAAATGTTGGAGTTCGACATTGGATCATCGGACGGACGACTCTCGACGACAATGTTGCTATTTTGGGTTAAAAAAATCGAGGTAAAATTAAAAGAATTCAATGAATAGAGTAATTGAGATAAGAGTGAGTTGCGAGAGCCCTTCCCTCGATTAAAAAGCCTGGTTGAACGTGGGTTTCCCTCGAGACATAGACACTGTAGACAAAGATGCCTAACGTCACTCAGCTACAGTTTGTGCATCACACTGTACAACCTTTAGTCACCTAACGACAAAAAAGAATCAATGTAACGGTGTCCTTCATGATAATACTGCCAGGTATGTATGCATGAAATCACAGACCTGATCCAGGCAAAGTGCTACACAGCCATAGACTGCACGTTGGCTAAGATGCTGTCAGGTTTCCCAGAAAAAAAGTGAGACTCCAGTGTTTACACATGCAGCTTATTACCGGTGGCAAAGAAGCATAGCATGATTCCGCATACGCGCATATAATACTCATAAAAATACTGACATGAAAGTTGTTACTTTAGCACAAAAAGTGCTCAAAGGCACTAAATTAGAAAAAACGAGTGCGAGAATTATGGAGCACTCAACAGTTCGCGTGGTTTCGCGTGTAGAAAGGCGAATACAAACAGCATTTAGGAGATCTACACAAAAACTACGATGAACATAAATTGCAATATATACAACCAATGTTAGAAAACGTTGCAAAACCTTTTGATATACAACCCCAAAATTGTATGGTATGGTATATATATGGGGTATGGAATAAAAAGCCCGATCCAGGCAAAGTGCTGCACAGTCAGAGACTGCACATGGGCAATATTACTGTCAGGTTGCCCAGGCCTAGACAGATATGAGGGGGTAAATAAAAATAGTAGTGAGACTCCAGCGTGTTTCAGCATGCAGCTCACTACCGTTGGCCAATCAATTTAGCACAATGTTAGCCGTACAGCACAGAAATACTGCACGATTGCACATAAGTGTATGGCATGGTATGAAAGCACAAGCCTGATCCAGGCAAAGTGCCGCACGGGTAGAGACTGCACGTGGGCTACGATACTGTCAGGTTGCCCAGGCCTAGACAGATATGAGTGGGGAATAGAAATGATAGTGAGACTGCAGCGTGTTTCATCATGCAGCTCACTACCGGCGGCCAATAAATTTAGCACGAAATTGTAATCACAACTAATACCTAACGCCAAGTATATGTGGCAGATTAATGACTGACCTACTAAAAGCAGTTAATCAAACATTATCGCAAGTGAATGGCTCATTTCCACAAGACACAGATAAACACCTGGAATGGTTAAAACGTTTGCTGCAAACAAGCAAAGTTATCATCCATGAAAAGATTAGCCAGCGTTTAAGAGAAGCATTTTACATTTCAAAGAGCAACTCAACATCTGGACATTTGTTCGATGTTATTATGAGTGTGGTTAAGGAATAAGTTCGGATAACCAGATCAGCAGACAGACCATGGACATACCGATCACAACCCAACAAACGGTATATGTGCTTCTCATCGTGGATTCTTTGGATGAGCTGAGAAAGTCGAGAAAAAAGCGTATTAGTTGCGATGCGCATGAAAAGATCATACGCTGTGATTGTGGAATGACTCACTTCACCGGTGAAGCTTTTGCTCAACAGTCCGTGAGGATGGAAGACTAGGATGCTGTCACGCAAGCAGACTGAAGTAAACCGAGGAGAGAGGGAGCAGATGAGTGCAATTATGAAATCCGGGTAAATTTGAAACAACAATCTCGAGTAACCGGGAATCAAAATCAAAGAATAGTTGTGACGTGAGCGGCAAGCTCCGAAAAACGTCATCATCAATAAGAAAGTCGAATATCAAACCATGGAAAAATTAGACCGAACTAAAAAGAATGATTACGTTGCGTTTATGCTTTTACCCATAAGCCAGGAAGATGACCAGAATAGATCGATGCTTTTCGAATCGATTGTGGTGAAACTAGGTGAGCTTGATCAGTTCGAAAAATGGAAAATTTCGGGCTCTCACTAGCGGTGCTGACAACACATAATCTTACTGAAGCCATTTTTTCTCCATCGCATGGGTGGGTCTGCGAGCTAGGATACGAACTCATGGGTGCATAAAGCATGAAGTAGACCCATCAAATGACCGACTCGCTCGAAAGCACACGTCAAACGGTAGAAAAGAAGGTGTTGAAAATAATTCAACGTGGACAGCCCACAACTCCTTCAGGTTGACGGAGAAGATATCCATGATAATCAAAATGAAGGGATATTTTATTAGACAAGCTGACTAAAAATTGATTATACGAAATTCTGGAAACAATTCAGCAGCAGTAAGAGAATACACACGGTGTGCTTGTATAAGTGAGCTACACAGCTGAACAAACATCTCCTTGAGTAAAATCATGATAATTAGAACAACCGATTCAGCATAATCGATTATCAATATCTCGATCACGTGACATTGCGCCCTGAGAAATATCAATCAACGACAAAGCATTTTCAGAAAGAAAAAGTGATTTCCCTGATCGTTAATGGCTCGGAAGAAATAAACATGGCCAATCGTTTAATCGATGCGCGATCCGTTTAACAAAAACTGCCAAGCCCCACGTGATCACAATCCACTGGTTTCCAGCGAATAGTCTGGGACCAAACAAAACACGACAGGCAAGTCTGTCTAAGCGTAGCATACCAACGGCGCACACGATTTGGAAAAAAAGCTAGTATCGACGGGAATTCTGTTTCAATCAAGGGTAAACAAAGTGGGGGTTGTTCCGATGGAACATGCCTGCAGGTAAGCGTGGTTGCTTAGATAAAGCCTAGTACATGTCAAAAGAAAATGAAATCAATAACAATGTTTGATGCAGGGAATACCATTCACAAAACAGATAGCATTGACATAGAAGACGGTGTGCCAAACAAAGAGACAAAGGGAAGAGGACAACCAATAAAAGGTGTGAAACAACAAATTACCGATGGATTCAGCAATCGTTCCGTCAAAATCCAAGGTTGTCGCACGGTGACGACTGGATTTGATTCGACCATTCAGACTGAGAACTCTCGCACAGTCTACAAACAACGACCGGAATAAAATCATTACGAAACGAAAGAATGAATGAATCGAGAAATAATGGTTGCATTAAATAAATCAGCTGAGAAAAGAAATTCACCGGGGCTAGCAGCTTCAGACCACTGTCTCTCAACCCATGGATGAAAACAACTCGTGCATAAACTAAAACAATGAACTATAGGCTTATTTAGTGATTGGAAAGACGAAGAGAAACCCAAAGCTAAATTATAAAATGGTGACTCACTACACGCTAGAGGTTAAACTAACGATGCATGTATATACGAGATCTCAAATCTGGTTTCAGACAATGGGACACTCTGATAGATTACACAAGTAAGTTACATGTTCAAGATTACAAGGTCAGAGAATCAGCCAATCATACAGACGACGCTTTTGATGGCGAAACACTAAACACAACTCTGAGCAGCAAAGAACCAGCAGTCATTTTTAAATCAATCTACCGGATCGGGCGAAGATAACTACATAGTACCTGCACGCGAAAAGCAGGGCAGACAGATGCAGCACGGTTGTTTACTAAATCCACTTTGGATAAACACTCGATCAAAAGTACAGACAACACACTTGTAACTCAGTGAAGTGTTTGCAATAAGGATTTTAACGCAACGTTTAATCGATCAAGGTTCGTTGAGGGGAAGAACTCATAGCCCGAGAGGATTTACACAAAAATGAACAGTGATTGCGAACTACTAAGAGAGGTGTATCAGCATACTGGTACAAACATGAATGTATAAGACTGAGGTTATTTAAGAAATTATCAATCACGTGTTTGCAACATCAAACAACGGGTGTAGACAGTGTAACCGAATAATAATCGATTCCTTGGACAAATTCATGTCTGAAGGGTGAGTTTTTGAAGAAAATCGGACCAGGAACATGTTGTTAGAGTGTAAGACAAGGGGATATAACCGACAGCTGACCAATTTGACCGGAGAGTCTTAGTGTGTGCTTCGAGTGATATATTACCGTCGGTCGTGAGATGCACGCGTTACAGTGTCATTAGCATCTGTTTTAAAACTTGTTGCTTTAGTATGATTTATTACGTGGACGTGGGCGGAGTACCGACTATTCCTTCTGGCTATGCGACAGCTCGACCGTTGTTTCACTCGAATAACCTTAAGCACCCTTGTGTTATTGTCGTTGAGGTTTGAATGTTGGCTTACAAATCACATGGACCGGGCCTTAATGGAGGTGGAATGAAAAATTGTTTAAACAACAAAGACATCTTTAAACATTATATGCGATCAGTGAGATGATTCGGGTACAACAAGACTTCATAACAAAATCGGAAATGTTTGAAATAAAAAGCAATTATTTATGAGACGCAGAGAATGGAAGCACTAAAAAATGGTAACTATTGACCATAATATGTATGTATGAAATCACAAGCCTGATCCAGCCAAAGACGGCACGTGGACTAACATACAGTCAGGTTGCCCAGGCCACGAAGGTACGAACTAGACAAACTCATACATCATCAGTGCTCAAGTGTGCAGTTCTTCTGCGTTGGATAGCTAACACCGTGCTAAATTTATTTGTTAACGGTAGTGAGGTGCCTGGGGAAACACGCTGCAGACTCAGTGTCATTTCTATTTTCATTCTCATATTTGTCTTGGCCTCGGTAACTTGACAGTGTCTCAGCAAACATGCAGTCTATGACTGCGCGGCACTTTGCCCGGATTCATGTTTGTGATTTCATACACAAATCATCAGTAGAATACTACTAACAGTAATTTTGTATAGAATTGCATGTAAACCGACGGAGAGTGTGATCTTCAATGTAAGTCAACCGTAAGGAAAAAAATCAGGTTACACAGAATGGTTCTCTCGTAGTGAACGTCAAGGACAACTGTGAAATGAGACCCAGACAACAAAATTGATCCACACGTTTGGGTAAACACAACAAATTTGACAATTCAATAACATTGCAACAACGGATGGGAAAACAAAGCCGAGGAAAGACTGATGCGAGACTTTTCCTTATTGACCAAGGTTTCAGGGACACAAACCCCCATTTTATCGAATGTTTATCAATAACGGAACAAAAATTTTCTAGGGGAAGAAACTAACCTTGAAAACAAACCAACACGGCGTTGTGCTCTAATTGCACGACTTCGACAACTGGTAAGACGTCTTCCCCTTTTGAAACAAAAGGAAAGCTAGGTAAATGGATGGGTGAATGTAGTATTAGTTTATCAGATGCTCGTATAGTGTGATTAGTGAAGCCATCGCCCAGTAGGTTTTAGTTAGAGATAAGTATGAAAAGCTTATCCAACGTAACAGACAAGCATGGCGATTCATTCAATGAGACCGCGAGTGCACGTTCGAAAGCCAACGAAGCGTGTGCGACCGCTCTTGGTGAGCATTTCAATTACTGACTCGAGCAGGTTATACCATAAGGGGCGTGCAGAGGAATTCATCGGGCCAAATCACGTCCCCTGTTCTATTACGTTGCCTGCACAAGCTTCAGGACACCCAATGCAACACCAACCACGTCAAATCCCCGCGTTTCACGCACACCTATCGATTGCGCCCAAATTCATCCCTGAGGTCAACCTGTCCAACGCGCTTAATCACGTGCACACATGAATCGCACAACAAAAAAGAAAGTTAATTAGTCAAATGCGTTTATTACGCACGCGACGAAGATAAGAGCACACACGCCCATCATTTAATGGCAAATCGCGTCGCGACAACGCTGCCTAAACATCTCTCCCGGTTGTCCATTGGATGCGATTTGTCAATCGATTTCGTGGCAAGCAATTCACTTCAAGCACCAACAGACCTTGACAAATTGCATATCGATCGATAGCGGCTGACGTTTTTCCTCTCCTCATTTTCCGAGGCTGTTGTCGTGCACACGCAACCCTTCCGAAACCAGAAATATATCGGGTTCGCGATCGTCCGTGTCGCCACTTTCTGCTCTTGTGTTTTGCTGGATGGTGATGTTCTCCACACTGTCCGAAAACTCGTGATTAACTCTCATTGCTAATTCACTTGACACTTACACAATATCACATTTGAAATGCTGGCTGGATGCACAATATCGAGTTCGCAGTTGATGCAACGCATCAATAGGTGTATCCATACAACAAATACCAGAATTTCACTCGTACTATGTACTATGTGGAATATTCACAAACTGATCTCGCTAAATGGCGCCCAAGGTCATGCAACAGTAAATAAAGCCCTCTGTGATTAATCCCAAGCTAGGTGTTGCAAATGAACATAATATTCGAGCAAGTGAGTTTGTAAGAATCTTACACAAGTGTGTGATTGAAATGCATGCAAATGAGCTTTTTTGTCCGTGATCATGGGTTCAAACCCAGTCTACATGAGTGTGGGCTCATGTGATTGAACAGGTTGGTCGTACCAACCTTACCCAACAGTGGCATACAAGCGCAACTTGTTTACCATTCTTCCACTGTTTCAAGCGCATGCGGATCCTGATCCTACTGCCCCTACCTGATGAGTGCAAACAGCATGAAACCGGTCGTGGTGTGTGTGTGATGGAGATGCATGCAAATGATGTGACGCGAGACCAATTACCAGATCGAGTTAAAGCTTTCTTAAATTCACAATTTCTTAGTTGTCAAGGTTTTTGTTTAGCTGTGAAGTGACCATTTTGGCCGAAAACAAAGCTTCGGACAAAAAGAACTGCGAAATGTACATCTGATCCATGGAGAACAAACGGCATTGCAAGTTTGAAAAGAAACTTAAGTGCATGGGTGAGCTACTACCAGAGCGCGTTCGAAATGGGCCAAACAGGTCGACAGTTATGCACCGGTAACAAAGATGGCATTACATCGATATTCTGATTAATATCACCAACTTGAGAGTCAAATATGGCCAAGCTGTATAAGCTACCATTTACGTTAACATACGAAATAGCATAAAGAGAGCTTTCAGAACGTCTAATGAGAGTACGGAGATAGTCATAGAAGGCGTTCATCTCGGTATTGGAGCTACAGTCCGGTTGCACGTGATTTCGACAAATATTCCTCACTACACTAATTGTATTCAACCTTTGATTGTAGGGATATGAGCCGTTTGTGAGACATCAGTTCGTGAGCTCAGTAATACATCAATATCCAACGGCAAACTAAGGAATCACTCGAGTAACGTAAAATACGGCGTGGCAAAGGTTTGGAGTAGTCAGGTGTGCAAATATAAACGGACCAGATAAGTGCCTTCCTGAGGTACAGCGACAGCCGCTGACTTGATGAGAACAAAGGCAAAATCTGATCACATATACACCTTACACTCCAGTAGATCTGAAATCCAATCCAGTGAATAAATTCATTTTCGAGAGCAACATTTCAAAAGGCGGGACCAATGTTTTGAGTTAATCGATCGACAACGCCCAAGCGAGGTCACCAACAATCCGCGATAAACAAAATTGAAGAAAAATGAACTCAAACGAAAACCGATTGGGAAAGGGTGAGACCGATTGATATCACACGGATGGAGGTGAGCATTTAATTACCTGAAAATTTTGAATCGGTTTCAACTTTGAAACTAGCACGCTGCTCATGGACTATGGGAGTAGGAGAGGGCGGTGCTTTGGTCAGAGGTGGAGAACTAATAAGCGAGGAACTGTCCGTCCGAGGTGACGATTTTACACGTGACAGCTGTTCAGGGGCTAAAGGAACGATGGGGACTGGCACGTTTAGATCGACCAAATGCAAGCGATAACGCTGCATTTCACGTCCACGTTTGGAATGATGCCGATAGACACCGAAACAAACTATAGGCAGGGGACGATCCTTGAGAATTAGCAAATCAAAAGTGAGAAGAGGCGATGGAATGTTGGTAACGGGAATCTGTGAAGGAGAACAGGAAAAACATTTGTTTTCACGTTGCATGAGGGAAGACTAAACTGTCTAACATATGCATAAACCCAACGGTATTAGTAAACAAAAAGATGATTTTGTCATAATAACAGAAGCGTTGTAAGCTAACTAATCAACACTGTAGAAGCTGTCAACGTGCCCTGATGGTGTATTCTTTTGCTGGTTCAAATCATCAATTATCGGAGACATCAAACCAACCAACCGACAAATGCTATTGTTGCGAATATGAGCCCCAAAGGCCTCGCAACGGATGGAACTGCCAGAATGCACAAAGCGTGAAACTTTTCACCCCGATTTGTTCGATATTCAATAAAAGTAGAACAGTCATAGCAAAATGAAAACAAAACCCCAAATAGGTAAAACCACAAATTAAGGGGAAAACGTAGGAACAGAAAAGTTGGGACCATTTATCAATAAAGTTGGTAAAAATGTCAAAACACGCGTAACCGCAACTGAATTTATGAAGCGCAACGGACATTTAACGGTTCAGTGCATATAAAAAGCAAAAGCAAATAACCTAGTTATCACAAGCTGTCGCTCCAATCAATATGGTAAAAAAGATGTTTATCCAAAGGCAAATAGGACAGTGTAAATGAAAACTACCGAAACCGACTGCGCGATCTAGACAAACCCAACATGTGACCATGTAGAAGGATAATTCGCACATTTATCACCTGATCTCGTGATCGCATTGATCGAAAAGAAATAGTACGTCCACATTGACATGCTGTATGTGTGCACTAAGCATGTCAAACGCATGCAACCAAGAATGAATTGACAGTAATTTTGTGCAGAAAAAAAACGCTCCACATTTTTTGTTGATATTAATCATAAACGTTATAAACGAAAGGTGATCAGACAGTAAATTGCACGCATAAAGCCAAAATTCACCACTCCACAAAACTCATTGCATCCGTCAGAAGAGTAAACATAATGTGTACCCCGCGCGACAATCAATGCCAGCATGAAAGAGAGTCGTTACACACACTGTGTGCTGAAATGTACGCCAAGGCAGTTCAAGGTGGAGAACTAGCTGTTACCCATGCAACAATTGCTCCCTCTTCACGATACCATTGGAACCAGAAGAACGGCTAGGCTGTTTGTTACCTTTGGATAACGATGCTGTCGCAGGAATTGTCAAGACGAAGTTGAGTACAAGTTAGAAATGTTTAACGGGACTTCTACTGCAAAGGTTGACTCCCGAAGCCTTATCTATGATTTTATATAGCCACAAGGTGATCAATGACTTAAAGTTCCACCTGCCCGAAGCGAACTGGTTCTGAAGCACCGATCCCTCGCTTTTGCCCACTTACACATGTCAGTAGAAGCAGTTCCGCCGAGTCACACAGGATCACGCGTGTAGACAAAAAGGAGCTCCACTTGGTTGTCAATACCGCATCGGGAGCTTATTGCCAAATCACTACAGCTATGACAATCTTGGAATCGTTACACACACAACTTCCATATAAAAACAAACTATAATCTATAAAAACAAGTCTGAATCCAGGCAAAGTCCCGCACAGTTAGAAACCACGTGTGGGCTAAGAAACTGTCAAGTTGTCAAAAAGAGACAGGTATGAGAGAAAATGACAGTGAGACTCCAGGCCATTTCCACCTGCAGCGCAGTACCGTTGGCAAATCACATAATTTAGTTTAGTCAGTATTAACCAGAGACCTGATTACGCCAATACACAAAACATGAAAACAGTTGGTATTTGCCATGAGTATTTGCTTCAAAGTGAGTATTACGGCTGAGCGTTGGTTATAAAATGCCTGAAACGCGTACGATGAAGTAAGACAACAGACTTTGAAAACGATATATCACTATATTAGGACTGATAATTCATAGAAAACTATAGGTCCGATACAGCAGACATAAACAAGATGCGCATTATTCTAGCGAATCTAAAAATTGATTGTTGAATCAAAATCTTGTTAAATAATTAGAAGAAATGCTTGGTCAGCACTTATTTTCTAACAAGAACGAAGCACCGAGCGTTCCGGAGAGTAATGGAGCCGATAGCCAACCAGCAACCGAAGCGCGCAATCTGTTTAAGAAGCTTATAGAATGATGTTTCAACAATAAAATTATATTCAAGCTTTGATTTATGTTATGCGTCATCTCGCATATTGGTATAACCTCTGTACAGAACAGGTTCATTAAATACTTAGACGTTTGGAGGTGCGATCAACACTATTTCGACTGTGATATCCGGCATCTAACCATAAATCGGAAAGTCAATGCAGGAATCAAAAGCGACATCTGACTTTATGGCATATCATGATCGTGTCGCGCAGCGTAGATATTGACGGGCTATTACCAGATAAAGTCAAATGATTTCACAATATAACTGGACCGAAAATTCGTTATGCAACGAGCTGTCATCAATAGCACGAGCGTTGGATAACAACCCTAAAAGAACAGATAAACGACGGTCACGAAATGCAGCATCACTACAGGAAAAAATCTCTTCTTCAGTCACAACAGCACTTTCCGTAATTTCCTCGGCCAAAATTTGAATCCACTGAACGAAGAAAGAAAATCATGGCACTTATAAACAGACTCAAGCCTGATGAATCCATTCATAACAGCCGAATGCAGGATCAATCAGAAAACAAAGATTTGGAATCTCGTAAACAATTTTCATAGCTGCGACTAAATGATCGAGGAAATTTCGGACAAGCACATCAACCGTTTCAAGAGCTTATCTCCAGGCCAATCAGATTTGAGGAGGCCAACAAAATAGATTAACGGGATAAGCAGCGATAAGTTTCCAACACGGTCAAACGCCACTGAATGGAAAAAAAAACGATCGTGGGCAATCCGGTTGGAACAGTGAGTGTTAAAAATCAACACTCCGACCTCCAGTAAGTAATCACTAAACCACGCGAATTAAAATACTGAATAGGGAATCACACAAAGAAGCAACAGATTTACAAAAGACAATAGAAAAACAGAGGCGAGAACGCAAAAATAATAAGCACAGAATCTGGTAAAGTGCCGCACAGTAATAAATTACATATGGGCCGAGACACTGTCAGAATGCTCGGGACTAGCAGATAGGAAGAGGTGATAGGTGTACATATGTATTTCTGAAACGACAAGCCTGCTCAGGGCAAAGTGCTGCACAGTCATACACTGCCCGTGGGCGGGTAATGCCAGGTTTCCCAGACCTAGATAAACATGGGAAAAGGAAATAGAAATTGCAGTGAGTCGAGCGTGTTTTCGTGTGCAGCTCACTACAGGTGCACAGTTAGCTGCATATCACACAAGTACTACACTATTGCACATCGGCGTGAGACTACAGCGTTCTCACAAGCAGCTCAGTGCCGGTGTTGTTTGGCTTAGCACGATGTTGCCTGTGCAGTGAAGAAGCGAGCCACAATTGTACATCTACGATGTGGATAATGGAAATAACTATTCCCAGGAGAACAGGCAAAAATCAGCACTAAGTCGCTCGTGTTAAAAGACAAGGATGCTACGAAACACAAAACACTGCATACCCGTTTGATTTCAATAAACGAGGATACCGGATTGAACCATTCCATAACGAGAATCTCATTCCCAATCACGGCGCACAAATATTTGGCTCCATTGAACGGACTCCGAGTCACACACGCACGCTGACATCCTTTCGTATAGGGGATCTTTTTCGAAGGCGAGAAACGCCTATAGAAAGAGAAATCTATCAACAGCATCCCGCGAAACAATAACGGAGACACAAAAAGAAACCAATGTATCGAGAATATTGCATCAGCTGAAAACTATGGAGCGATTGAGTGACGGAAACCGCAAGCACGCTAATACGCTACATCGGCTAACAACAGAAGCACACCAGAGGCCCACGTTTCAACGGCTATTTTAAAGCTAGAAACATACTCTCAGGGTATCTCAAGGAACGATTAGCACACAAGGCGCAATACAAGTCACGAAAAGCACCATACGAATTCAGAATATTTGTTTAATTAATAGAAAGACAACGGAATTACAAACAGAGAAGGTCAAACCATAATCCTGCACAAACGAATGATGGTGGTTACAAACCTGGCGCGATGTTGGTTTGGCAGCTAGTCAATGAGAGAACTTTCGTTATCCCTCCAACATACACAAAACTGGGTCGATTCCTTTCATATGGAGCAAGACTTTGCAACGACTTTACAAGACTCCATCACACTAAACGGACAGGAAATGATCACCGAAAACAACAACGCAACCGTATTAGGTACCAATGCCTGGGTGTCATACCGATATAAGAACTGCCATGACCAGAAGAGCGACAACTGCTTAGCACATGAGATCGCTTGAGTAGGAAGCATGAAAAGTTGTGAACTAGTAAACTAGACAACGTAAAATTATGACACCACGCATTAATATTGGAGATCAATGAGCATAAAAAGAATTGAACAGTTGCACGGATCCAAATAGTGGAACTGACGCAAGAAGAATAATTTATATTATTACCAGAGGAAAATATGATACTGTGTAAAGCGATCACAATCAAACGGGAGATGAAGAGTGTTTTATCACGATAAAACGGAAACATACTTTGGAAAGATCTTTTTAAATCTGCTCAATTTCGAGGGATGAACGTTCATAAGGTGGCCTTGGGATTTCAACTTCATCAGCGATAAAAGATTGTGACAATACAGCTGAGGATGTCGCCCAGACAATGAGATCATGGTGTCTCGAACGACAGTAAGCCAGAGACACCGTCTCGGAAACAACTGGAACAAAGCAAAATTAAGGATACATGTCGCAGTGAAGCGAGACAATTGCAGAGGAAAAAATTTCAACGGAAAAATTTCGATAAAGAAAAATATAGCGGTTGCTTCGCGTCAACCTTGTAAAAGCTTTACCGTGTGCTGATTAATTCGGCAAGGAGAATATTGTAACGAAGTATGCCAATTGTGCAAACCTTCGTAGAGACGTGCACGGTTACTAAGCTAACGATGTCGGTAAGAGTAACTGCAAACGGATACACTTGACAAATAACTAGTAACAAAGTTTTCTTCTAGGGACTGAGTTTATTAGAGACCTCGCTGCATTTTTCTCCCTCGTATTTCCGAATTCCCTGTATGTGGTTTGACAAGAACAAATCTCGTACCAATTATAAAATTTATCACACAATGTGACACTGCTTAGATCCAAGCACGCGCTTACAAAGATTGTCACAGCGAAACGTGCGTCCACAATCGAATGTATGTATGAAAGCACAAGCCTGATCAAGGCAAAGTGCTGCACAGTCAGAGACTTCGCGTGGGCTAAGATACTTTCAGGTTGCCCAGGCCTAGACAGATATAGGAAAGAAAATAGAAATAGAAATGATAGTGAGACTCCAGCGTGTTTCAGCATGCAGCTCACTACCGGTGGCCAATCAATTTAGCATGGTGTTAGCCGCACGGCACAAAAGTACTGTACGATTGCACGTTTCATAGCGCATCTACGAGAACTCATCAGAGACAGTAATTACTCAGTGCTGACTAGCCCAACGAATGACAAGCCGATTTATATGCTACCACTTTAGTTCAAGTATAGTAGAAATTGGTGCCATATTTCCAAACAGAAAGCAGGGAGTTCTCGGTTGTATCCTATCCATGGCGTTGACACTATGATCTAAGAATACTGCATAACTAGATAAAGTTTGCATAATCGCAGTCATTAAATCAAAAAAGACAGGGTGCCTAAACGAACTCCACCCGAACCTAAAAACAGTTGACTTTATTCAGATCCCACGCGGCGCATGCTATAATCCGTAAGAGAAATACTACACTAGATGAGTGGTAAACAAATCATCGTGACGAACGAGGGTTGTTGGTGAGCAAATAAGACTATATCCTATCCCAAAACAGTGCGTGGTGCCTTGCAAACACGCCAATTGTACTTAGCAGCAGTCTCAGAGCCGATTCCATTAAAATTAGCAAACAATTTGTACGGGTGAAATACTTCAAGACAATCAACGATGCGCAGAGGTACCCCAGAAAACGGTCAAAGATTATTTGTTCATTCTGTGAACAGTTAAATACGACCGGACGTTAAAGAGAACGAACACATATGATCGCAAAAGATCAAAAGAAATTTGAAAAAGCGATAAAAAATTAAACACGTAAAAATAATTCGCTCCAGTTTGCCATAGAGGTGCGTACCGAACGTGATACGGATCACAACAAATACGTAAATTGGCAAACAATTCAATTGATACAAGGCAACACGCAACATGTGTATACACGTGCACAAGACAAGCAAGCGCAGTTCACACTTACCAACTCGAGAGAGCTATCCGTTTGATCTTTTGTGTTCAAATAATAAATACCATCATTCGTTCCGAAGAGAATAATTTGGTCTGGGGAAAGGCAGATTCAAAAATGTCAGCACCGTTTCCATAAAATTAAAGAGGAAGAAACTGCACTTACTGTTGCTAGTACTGCAATTCCAAGTAGCAGTTGAATTGATTTTCAACGGACATCCTTCGAATACCAGAGAAAAACAGGTACCAGCCTGAAGAGCAGCATGATGCGTAGCCAAAATATCGATTAATATAGAGATTAGTCAGCGCAATGTTTAAAAATACTTACAGTAACAGTTGGTTGAGAAACGACTTCAGCGCAGCCGTTGTACATAGGACGCTCTTTTCCCTTCGAGCAATCGATCCCGGAAAGACGCGAATGCCGTGACTCCGACTCTTGCCATGAGTTAGTACAATCTGGTTGTTGAACGGACGAGATTTTCACTTCAGTAATACCGAGATCGGTCATTTCAATTGGACAATGCTGTACTATTAGATTGGCATCTTCCACATAGAGTGGAACTGGCGAAGAAACGGCAGAATCGACCTCTTTGGAGTTTTGCTCGTGATCGTTGAGTGACTGAGGAGGAGGTGGAATGTGCGACAGGAATTGGCAACTAGGACGGGGCAATGAATAATACGGATGCTCCTCAGTGAGCACGGCGGGCTTTTCCATTAGGCCAAGACTTCGCGATAAAAAGTGTGGTTGTTCATGCACCGATTCATGGCTTGATTTCGGGTCGGGGCATTGTATTGGTGAAACTGACGTCAATTCTATGTGAGGCTACAAACAAAATTCGGCATAAGGAAAAGAAGAATCGAACAAGCGTAACAACAGGTGAGTGGTTGAAAACACGAAGCCACACTCTAACAAAAACGCAAGCAAAATGATAAACGGGGAGCTGTTTGCTGGTAAGCAAAAGAACAAATAACTGGAGCGTAAAACATTCAGATTTTTTTTAAATCTTTGAAGCAGCTGACGATGTAAACCGATTATATTCAAAAATTTTAAGGTAGACCATCCACCTTGAATTCTTACGAAACATCGTGCATAATTGAACTAATTAGGTTAAAAAGTTACAGACATTCAACCAATGGCAAAGCTTAGTTAATCCGATCTTCATTGACTCCGCTTGATAATGGCAAACAACCGGAATCAGGTTGTTGTGTAAGAGCAGGTGATGTGACCGACAGAATACCGAATGTTTTATAATCAGATAGCGTGCGGGGCTGTAATTACGGTAAAGCCAGGTGCCTTATTGATGACTATAAGCGAAAGAAGTAGATGGTTTCACAACTGTATCATTCATTGCTGAGGTATATCAAGGTCGAACATTTCAAGCAGATGATGATTTTATACTCCACAACATTTCGTATGACCACGTAGTTCGATATACCCGATGATTTTCGGTACCCGGCTGAGTAACATCGATTGTTCGATGCAACCAATAGCAGCATACACCGCACCCCGACTTAAAGACAACGATCCACACTGTGCCATAAAAGTGAGTGATCAAGAGCAAGTTCTTTCCAACTCTTTTGCAGAATTCTTTGTGCAGCAGGTAAAGCCTGAACAAAGATCAACCTTATGATTTCAACTCGCCATAAAGCAGGTGTTTTTGAACACTAGCTTTTTTATCCCACACACGTGATTGCACGAGCATTTAGCAACGTTGCTACTGTTGTTGAAGCAGATCACTAGTCTAGGCCACCGTCTAGAGTCTTTTAAAGGAGAATGTACATCGCAAAACGGCCATGAGCGATGAGATATTAACAATAATGACTTTATCCATCACTAGGAGGTGAGAAATTTGAATGAGGGCTACCCAAATTTCAGTTTCAACTGGGCCATAATCTTCCACAATTCGGATACTATGACAGCATCGCAACATATAATGTGAAGGTATCTAGCGGCCAACTAAGAGGATAAGCTTTAGCAAACAACGGAAACAGAAGCTTGGTAACATCCGAAAGACATTAAATAAAAAACAAGACCATAAATTCAACATTCCTAGTTCGCAGCAGCAACAAATAATAGTATCTGAAAACAACATTTTTCACGGTGCGATGACAAGGTACAACTAAAAAAATATTGAGCATGACCGCACAAAGTTAGTTATACTCTATGGTATTTAGCCACACTTAAGCACTTGCACTAGCTAAAAGTGTTTCGTAAAAATGCACGTGACACAATGCCAGCTCGCAATGGTTGCGTAGCAGTTCACACCAGCATGCTATTCAACAGAACATTGTTTATGAATCGAGATATCGATTAAAGTGAATAACGGTAATGAGTTTGGAATAGTACCGCATCTGTAAATATTTAGTTCCCGGTGAAAGGATCACCTCGTGAAACTCGCCAGCATGTTATACCAGCGTACTTTAGATATACTAGATTTACTATTCGATGAAGCGGGGTGACGTAATTCATATTATCACTTAAATAAAGATGTATGGATCCACAAAGGAAAGTGGTTAGCTCAGCCTGATTGTCGTGTGGCTTGAAACACTGAGCACGTCGTGATATCATTTAACCATTCCACTAAGTGCACACCACACTAGTGTGCCGTGTGACTAAAAGGTTGAAAACGCTTAACGTTATCCAATAGTGATTCAAGTTTACTTTTGTTAGGCGTGTATGAAAGCACAAGTCTGATCCAGGCAAAGTGCCGCATAGTCAGAGACTGCACGTGGACTAAGATACTGCCAGGTTGACCGGCTTAGACAGATATGGGAAAGGAGAATGGCAATGGCAGTGAGACTCCAGCGTGTTACCGCATTCAGCTCACTACCGGTGGCCAATCACTTTAGCACGATGTTAGATGCACAGCACAGAAGTACTGCATGATTGCACAAAAGTTCGCTTTGTTAGGTACCGCCTTCAAAACATGGAACTTGAATATACTGTTCTGATCTGGTGATGCAGCAGCGCAAATGCAGTATTAATAATACAGTCATAGCTATCGACCTAAGAATGGTACGGTGGTACTTAGAAAAAATAAAAATAACTAAAAAATCATTATTTGCATCTCTATCACACATCAACGAACAGTTTCATGATGTTTGCAATGATCAAGTGAGGGCGATCGGTATCAGTATGCTTAAAATGTATAAAATGAACTAGGTAAACTTGACAACCGTTATTCAATCGCGTCGGTACAACGAACCACCTTGTTCAAACATAGAATGGCCGTTATGACTTTAGGTCCAGCGCTCAAAACGCTTAAAATGACCAATGCATTGTGGCGCTCACGGCACATACACTTCACTGGCATTTTGCTTTCATCAGGTGGAAGCAAGCAAGATCAGGTACGGTGAGCCTTGAATCAGTGGAAATGCGGTAAACCGTGTTATATTTGGAACACACTGTTCAATAGGATTAGTACAAGTACGAGCACCCCAAAACATTAAAATCCACTGACTTCCTATCGAACAAATAGCACCAAGCATGGATAACACATCAAGCATCCCAATGACAAAATAGTAGTTGTATGTGTGTGTGTGTGCGTACAGGTTGAGCAATTTGCTCAAGTGACACTAACGGTGTGGTGACGATACCGGAAGTACACATCACATTGCTCATTTGAGTCGACATCCGCGCACACGATAAACCTCTATTAATGAGGACATATTGATTATATAGTTGACGATAGAAATGTGACCAATCAATGAACGCACCAACCAGCACTATACGAAATGACAAATCAGGAGTTGGTTATAACTTGATAAAACAACTTCATTGTGAAGTCTAACAGCTCCTAGAAAACGCGGATATGAAACCAAGTTTGAAGTCAATCGCGTAAAACTCTAACAGTTTGAGACTAGCAATCGAGAACACGAAAATGAATAAACTTTAACGTGGCAAGTGTACCAATGAGAAAATTAAATGTAGAAAATGTAAAATATTAAGGCCTAAAAGGTATGAAAGAAAAGACAACGAAGCAGATTCAATTGCAATGAGAGTAGCGACAATAGTCAAAATAACGAGCGAGTGTGGCTTTAAACAAAAACTGCGCACGGGATGTGATACTGTCAGTCTTCCCAAATCCAGACAGCTAATCAATAAAACAATGACATTCCATTGGGTTATCGATTACAGACAATTGTCAATGAGAATCGTTATATAAAAATATCACCACAGATCTCTACCACCATCACCTATGTATAACGGACCCAGAGCAATGGATATGATTATCCAAAATGCAAGTTACTAACATCCAAGTTGCATAATAGCAACAGCTCATTCGAAAAAATCGGATTAATTATGATATAGAAAAAAGAGTTCAATCGCAAAGATTAAAATCCGATGTGACCGATGAGCCTGCGCGGAAGGGATTTTATAGCAATAAAACGTACTAATACCAGCGTAACGATACAAATGCACAAGCATTATACGGAAACCTGACAATATCAAAAGGTAAACGAGGATAGCATGTGAAAGGTACCTGCACGGAAAGACGATCTTCAACAAGTTCAACCGAAGCACATTCTTCAATGTCTTCGAGTTGATTAGTGCTCTCGGTCTGATTATCCGATGGAGTAATGATGCGTTGTCTACCCGAAAATGTGGAATCCTCCGATTCGATCGTATGGAATTCAGAAATTTCCGCAAAGGAAGGAAAGACTTGAGCAGTTGGATCAGCATCGATAGGCAATACATTTTCGAGAACATAGGTCTCAGATAGTAGCACGGGCTGGAACGATAAGACGAGAATAACTAGTGCATGGATTAAATGAATAATAGGATAAATACGCTTCCAGCAAAAAAGAATTCAAGTATTTAAGAGGATATTTAAGGAAGAAGGATGCTGGTTGGTATTCGCCACAATCGGCACGAACTTATGCCAACTTGTCGAATATTATTTGACGCTTGGGACTACGAAATAAAGAAGCCAGCTAGCTGAAACGTGATCAAACTCAAGATCGGCGGGACTCTTCGTATACGACCCTGTCCCATGATCTAAACAAGGGTTATTAGTTCGCCGACAAGGAAGCCACAGCGGATTCAGAAAGGAAGTTAAAGGAGTTTGCAGGCAATCGACTGACAGAAACAATCTAATTGTGCCACAATGGACATGAAAGCATTTAGATCACATCCTGTCTGTTAAGGCCGCCTGAGATGCGTTCAAAAAGAACGAGTCGCTTTTTGCAAAAAACAGAAAAGAAAAACACGAAATAGTAAAATTAACTGGGAACGCTGCGATGTCTTTACTTGCAATAAAAACGAAAAGGCGATTTCCGCTGGATTATTCAGCTTCAGTTTTGGTTCTTTGTCGGTCGACTTTGCGTACACAATACACAATATCACATCGGGTATTCACATCAAAAAATGTCGATAATAACGTCACGTGCCTCGATTCAAGTGATCGTGTTTATGAAATCGAGTGTTAAGAGAAATAGTGCAGCAGATATACTTTACAGGAATAAACTATGGTTCGCGTTGGAACACAGCCTCGTTTCAATTATTGCGCTAAAGTTAGACAGATCTAAACGGAGTTTATGCAAAGATCAGACATAGTGGTTCGTTCCAAGCGAAAGAATAAATGTACATTTACGATACTCTGAGCACAAAACCCGAGTGGTGCTGGGGACGCCGCTTTGTACCTAAAATTCCAAGACTTTTCCTTGAAGCCGATTCATCCTCCAGGAGGGGATAGTCGCACAAAAGTAAAGTAAAGTAACGGTAAAGTGTATAGGCGAACGGCAAAATGTTCGGATATTTACAGCGTTATTTACAGAGATTGGGTAGATGGCGGGGCCAGAGAATGATACCATGCGATACGTGATCTATTACCGAAAACTCATTAGCACTTGATGTGTTATTCGAACACAACCTTCGAGAAGTAAAGGGAGAAATTGGTCGAATGGCTAACGAGCTTTCGAACCGCAAACAAGGGGTTATTGGCCGTGAACTGACGGATGCCTAAAGACCGTTCTTGGTATCGCATGTAAAAGTGACAAAAGTAAACAAAAGCCCGTAGCATTGCACAGTCTATTGTGTGTTTTACATATCTATAACGAATTCGTTTTAGACCCGAAAGTCAACCAATGGGGTCAAATCACAAAATAACAGAATTTTTGCAGCACGTGGAAATTTTTCCGGGCGCGACTTGTGTGTGTGTGTGAAAGCAAGCTGAATAATCAAGCTTCAAGTTCACGTTATGTGATGAAAGCTAATCAAAATAAAGTTTACACGAGAATTTACTAGCACATTTCGCAAATGACCAATAATTCCGGGAGCGAAATTTTAGGCGTATAAATTTGGAATAGTTGCATGTTGCGTAATATGAAGGAAATGATTGCACCACTTACGAAATTTAACGATTTTTCGGGGTTAGATTCAATGGGAGCTTCATCAAGCGAAGTTTTTTCGGTCTGGTCCCCAGCAGAAGGGATAATTTCCACATGGACTGTAGTAGTTGGATCACACACAGTCAAAGCGGGTTGCACATCATTTGGTTGTGTACGACTAGGTAGAGAAGAAGCATGCAGCAAATCAGAGTTCAAGGAAACATCGGTGGGGATGGGAGGTAGATTAGGATCGACCGATCGCACGGACGGATTCGTTGAGGTGAGGAGATTTGATGGTTGCGTGGAGACTTGAGTGTCGTGGAAGGTTGGTTTGGAGTGGGGGATTACAGTTGAAGGCGGGACAGGCAGAGATGGATCGGAGGAACTGCAAAAGAGAGTAGCATGAATTGGAAAGAAAAACCCTAAGAGTCCGGTTTGAAACATGATCCGGAGCACACAAACCTAACGGATAAGAAAAACAGCATCATGTTTTTCGAATGACATGAAACTGTTTCGTCTTTAGGGATTATGCAGAAAAGAAATGAGTTGACGCAACGAATTTTCCATCTCCATTTGGCACTGGAGAAAAATGTTGCATAGTGAAGGCTCAGTATAACGGCAGTCGCCATACTCATTAGCAAGCTTGGATATGTAGCAAAAGTACACGGCAGTGTAAAAATAAAAAATCTCACGGATGTGCAACCGTGAAGTACTTTGTGGTGTGCGGCTAACACCATGCCAAATTGATTGGCCACCGGTAGTGAGCTGCATGCTGAAACACGCTAGCGTCTCACTACCATTTCTATTTTTTATCTCATATCTGTCTAGGCCTCGGCAACCTGACAGTATCCTAGCTTACGTGCAGTTGCTGACTGTGAGGCACTTTGTCTGGATCAGGCTTGTGCTTTCATACATAGTTTTAGTGCATGTGTTCCGCATTTCTGCTTGCTTGAATGTTTCAAAGGAATATAACGCTCATGGAAATAAAATCATATATATATATATATATACACAATCATTTAAAAATGAAAAGTGCCACCCGGCAATGCACGAGAAAAAGAAAGAAAGGTACAATATGAGGGGGAATTTTTTTGTCCATTGTTCCACATGTCGATTTTTTGACATTTTTCACAAATTTGAGGGGGGAACACAAAATAGAATGCACTCTCTCCACTGTTGCCGGTTCTCAGCCATCGTCGACAGCGTGTCAAGCCACAGACACTCACTATCCCTTGGACCCCACCCAGGAAGCCGCGTTCGTCCGACCCGAGCTAAACCCGACGTCAAGCGTTTTAAGGCCTTCTTCCAGGTCAGCGGTTGTCCACCTGAACACCGCCGCCAGCCTGGGCCAACCGACACACGCAGCGCACGGAAGGGTAGGCGCTCAGGCTTCATTCTCAAGACATGCTCTAGCCAGCGGAGACGGGAACGGTCGATTACGTTTCGTAGCATCAGGCTGTCCACACCGAGAACACGGTGCCTAACTTCAACGTTGCTAGTGCGGTGTTGCCACCACACTCGTGCAAGCCTCCGTAAACATCGATGTTCAAACACCTCCAAGCGCCGGAGCTCCTCTGTGCGTACTGCCCAGCTCTCGCACCCGTAAAGCAAGACCGACCTGACTGAGGCCAGGTAAACTCTCCCCTTGAGTCTAAAACTCACGTCAGACCGCTTCAAGATATGACCTAGACTGGTGAACGCGAAGCGAGCTCTCGCAATGCGAGAGCCGATCTCACTTTCATACGATATGCTATACTAATGATTTGGTTAGTCGTCATTTAATAAGTTTCACGTTACACAATATTCAAACTTCTTAGGACAGCGGCAACATTCTCCAACCGAAATTTCTTTTCGACACTAACATGTTGTAGAAATAAGCGGCGATGGAACAATCAATGAGATGGCATTATTAAATGGATGTATCTACCTACGAATGCAGCACTTTTGTGCTGAGCAGCTAACACAATGCTAAATCGATTTGCTACCAGTAGTGAGGCGTATGGGGGAACACAGTGGAGTCTCACTTCCTTTTCCTTTATCATTCCCAAATCGGCCTAGGCAGCACGACAATATCTTATCCCAAGTGCAGGCTGACTTTGCGGCGCGTTGTCTGGCACATGATTGCGATTTTATAGACATATAAATGTACGTATGCATGAGTATGTATGTATAAGTGCATGTGTGTGTATGTCATTACCATCATCATCAACATGCAGCAGAAGTCTGGAGCCAAACAAAGTGCCAAGCAACATGAAGCAAGAAAAGCAGATAAGCAAGCGTGTGAAAAAAGGAAAGCGAGCAAGCTGAATATCAAAAAGCAAATTCACAAAAGACGGCTTGTTTTTGCAGTCTCAATGTATGCTATTTTGTGATTTTTTCATTCAAATAATACCGGGTTAAAAAATTATGACACATAGAAAATACACTGCCGCCATATCTCGCAAGGTTTCCAGCCAACTATTAGGTGTATCTTTTGGACCCCACACAGGCAAACGAATACGCCCCACTGAGCCTAGGGCTACGGTGAGTTTCTTCATCCACATACCATACCTTGAAGCTTCAGGTGTCAGGCGGTCCAGGGCTTGTTGCACCTCATTATATGAGGGTCATCTCCCAGAAGTGCGATGACATCCGCATACTCTAGATCGGCAGCTGTTTCACCCCGTAGAAGTAAAACACCTGCGCCCACAAAACCAGCTAAAGCTATCCTTAGGAAATCGTCGATCGCTAAGTCAAAAAGGAACGGTGAGATAGAGCAGCGCTGTCGCACCTCACTGGTGATATTGAACGAGAACGACAATTGTTCATACGCTCGAACCCTACCGGAGGTTTGGCAATATAATGCTTTCAAACATACTGTCTCAGCAGACAGTTCTAAAGACTTTCGCGATCGATCGAATCGAATAATGCTCAGATGTCAAGTAATACCACGATAGTTGGCTTATGAAATGCGTGGCGTTGCTCCAGTAACTGACGGAATTTGAAGATCTGATCTATACACCCTCGACGGGCACGAAACCCAATTTGCTCCTCACGGATTTGCTCTTCCCGTTTGGTACTCAGCCGGTGAAGCAGAATAGAGGCCAGTATTTTCGGAGCTAGTGAAATGAGGAATGATACCCCGATTATTCTCAGATGAATCCTTTTGTGAAAATCGGAGCAATTACAGATTCTCTCCAAGGGATCGGAATGCGTTCCCGAGCACATATGCTGGCGAACAGCGCTTGAAGTTCGCAAACTAGAGCGAAACCGCCATGCTTGAACAATGACGGTACTAAAGCAGCAGCACCTGATGCCCGATGGCGGTTAAGGCTACGAAGTACAAGGTAAATCTCTGATTGAGTCAGAGCCTCGAGAGAAATCGACCATGGGGTACAGTGTTCCTTATCCTCGAAATCGATGGGTGCAGAAGGCCAGTTAAACTGTCTTAAAATGTTCTGCCCATCGCGCCGTGCGCCTGCGCATGTTAAAACTGCTAAACTACCTGCTTCACGTATCAGCTCACTGATGCCTGGTCGCCCGCTTCCAATAGTTCTGATGAGTTGGAACAATTTTCTGAAATTGCCTACAGCTACCGCAGATTCTATTTCCGTAGCCTTAGAACTCCACCAACTTGCCCTGTCGGTTATCAAACTGGCAACCAGTTTACGTTTAATAAGCCTTCGTGATGCATCATGTATGCTATCAACAGTAAGCAACCGACATTAGACCATCGAGAGCTTAGCAGACTAACGCATGATCTGACTCTAGACAGGTATGGTATGAAAGCACAAGCCTGATCCAGGCAAAGTGCCGCACAGACAGAGACTGCACGTGGGCTAAGATACTGTCATGTTGCCCAGGCCTAGACAGATATGAGGGGGGAAATAGAAATGGATAAGTGCCCCAGTAGGAATGGCAATCTTGCACACTCCCTCGCCACGAGTAGCTGACAGCAATATGGTCAATTTGTGTAAACGAGGCCGTCGATGGAGATTTTCAGGTAGATCAGTGACGCTTCGAATGGCGGAAGTTAGTGCTGGCAAGCTAAGCAATCTTTCGCA
Organism: Atriophallophorus winterbourni; assembly: GCA_013407085.1. Taxonomy (NCBI): domain Eukaryota; kingdom Metazoa; phylum Platyhelminthes; class Trematoda; order Plagiorchiida; family Microphallidae; genus Atriophallophorus; species Atriophallophorus winterbourni. The sequence goes on from JACCGJ010000069.1 coordinate 51,316, forward strand.
GTTGTCAGTACGATGACAATCGAGACCAAACCTTCCACCCACGAAATGTTTGTTTGAAGATAGACGGCATACACGTGCGTTCATGTCTCCAGTTAAGAAAACGATATCACTTCTCGATGCAAGTCTAATGAGTTCTTGTAATTTTCCATAGAACTCATCCTTGACAAGCTCAGAGCTATAATTAGTCGGTGCATAGGCAGCAACCACAAACAGGTTGCGGGATTAATTGTGAAATCGGCCTTTCTTGCACGAACCTCATAGTCTTACTGCACAAAGGCGACTGGGATCCAGTCTAACAGTGCTACCTCAGCTCTCTAAATCAAGACGATTCCGACACCAGCTTGACCAGATACTCTGGCATCGTCATTAGCGGACAGGCGTAGATAGCGTGACTTGCTTAAGTTCGAAGGATTAGACAATCGCGTAACTGAGCTAGAGTTATGCATGCGTGTTTCTGACAAACAGCAAATATCGACATCGAGGCTATCAAGCGTGCGAGTCAAGGCTGCCTGTTGTCCGATGCTAGCTAAAGTGCGTACATTAAACGCCGCTAATTTGAATGGTACGCTAAGGCGGAGGAACGCTCGGGAGGGATTCGAATCAGGCAAAATATTCGAAGTGGTTAAATTTGGAGACCCAGATGAACAAGCTGTACTTCTGTCTGGGCTACCCAATGAACTACAAAACGGTTAATAAAAAATCTGCATGCAGTGTGAGATCATTTAAAGCATTAAATACGTAATTGAAGAGGAATATCATAAAAAGAAACAATTTCAACTAACCCGGAAAGCCAGGCAAACTTTTGAGCGAATTTAAGTTGCCGTAGGAGGGACATGAGTTCCCTGTAGAACAAGAAAGAAATGTTTGAATATGATCGCATAAGGCTACATTGGCTACGAGGATAAAATTTGACCGAAGCGTCCAGAATTATTGATTTCAGTAGTTTATCGCACTCAAATGTCAAAAAGATAAGCCAAATAAAGGTGTGTAAACGAAAGTGTCGGAGCGTGAAAATTGTAATTGGTGTTTTGGTTACATTTGCTTCACTAGCGCTAAATCATTGAAGCAATTCAGGATTAAGTCTGTTGGTCCCAAAGAGCCCTGGCGTCAGTTGTGAAACAGCAAAATCTATTGAGCGGTAATTTGATGTTGCATCGAGAAGGATGTAGCAATCAAGCATAAACAATCTAGCCAACTATTGTTTTTCGGAAAAAGTTGCTGTTTAATATTTTGAAGTTTGAGTAGAAAGCGAATCAGGGATGATACCGGTACGCGGATGATAGCTAACCGCACGCCAGTTTTATTGTCGTTCCGATTAAACGAAGCCTGGTTCTCGATAAAGTGTCTACAGTCAAAGATTGAGCACCAGCCAAGATACTGTTAGGTTACTCGGTACTGCAGTGTCATCATATATATGGAATCACAAGGCTGCTCCAGGCAAAAAGCCACACAGTCATGGATTGCACGTGGGTTGAGGTTATGTCAGGTTCCACATGCCTCGAGTTCTATAATAAATTGCATACAACGACAAGCGAGACGTTACCCCAGCATTGCTTTCGAGTAAACAGCGATCAAAAGTACATGAAATTGATAGGCTAAAGATATATTAACAGGAGTGCACATGAAGAATAGCCTGCCAAATGTACTTCACCCTCAAAGCACATGGTCACGTTACTGAGAATTCAGCAGGAACAAACAGTTTGATATAAACAATATCAACAACAAAATACGAACACCGAATGTTTTACCAATAATTCGCCTATTCAGCAAAAGATTCATTACTAATTACTGCGAGCCCACAAGCTACGGTCGATTTCCAAACATATCCCAAGGGGATTCCGTATATTTAAGGCTGACATAAAGTTACCACGGGCAATGTTACGCGACCGAAACGAAAAAAGATTGACCATTAAGTTCCAGTGAGAAGTCAATTTAAAAAAGATTTACAATGTTATTCAGAGTAAAAAAATAAGGGAAGAAAATACGGCATGTAACCGCATGACAGAGATACTGAATGGTTGATCAAGGATTGTTACCTTTGCTATATGTAGGTATTAAATGAAAAAAAACCAGCAGCACAGTTATAAACAGCAAGTTAGTCGAGACGCTCATCGTTTAACCAATTTGAGATGTGCAAGAGAAAGGAGATGAAGACAGTGAGGCTAAAGTATGTCTTCGATATGTATGTATGAAATCACATGCCTGATAACCGGGTCTAGAAAGATATAGAATCTAAGAAAATAATAATCAAACTCCAGCTTGTTTCAGCATAAAACTCATTATGCTTGGCAAATCATTTTAACACGATGCAGCACAGAGATACTGCACAATCACAGTAGTGACCATGCGTGAGTGGTACACAGTTAATGAACGATCGCAAACACTTAGATATAGCTCTGATCTTATACTGTTCGATTGAGAAATTTGACATGAATTAGACTATTTCTATTCCCCCTCATATCTGTCTTGGCCTGGGCAACCTGACAGTATCTTAGCCCACGTGCAGTCTCTGACTGTGCGGCAATTTGCCCGGATCAGGCTTTTGCTTTCATATTTCATACCTAGCTCAGACGAGATTTTTCAGTTATTGGAGGAATACAGTTTAGTAAACGAGTATTGTAAATTGAAAGCACACGCAAACCGCGAAAACAATTTAAAATAAATCGTGATCGGCCACCTGTCGAAAAAGGAATTGTCGAAGCAAACCATTAGATCGTCCATAAGCTAAACTATTTGCAATTGTTCATCGAATTGTTTCAAAGCAATCGAGTACTCCAACATAAACAACGTAAGCGAGTAAAAACGTACTCTCCAGTTTTCTCTGGATAAAGGACCTCTAGCGAAACAGCGCCGTAAAATCCACCAATTTGAAGTGCTTCTTTAGCTTGTTGCTCGTGATCACTGTCACATTCAGCACCGCCGTTGACAACGTGTCCGTTCGAAAGATTCAAGTCCTGTCCGGTATGGTGACCGGAATCATCACTGATGACACGAAAGTCGCCAGTACGCACGCCGGGAACACGTTTCATCATACGAGGGGTGAAATCTGATATGTCTGGCACGGTCAGCCTGATAACAACAGGAAATAATATTAAAGAGGTGATTAGGAATGAGAAAAGCTGGTGATAGTCAGAAGTATTATTGAAGGACATACGCGAAGTCATTATCATACTACAATGGAGACTGGTGGTTTTGTTCACGGGAATATAACATTTTGTAATAATAAAAATACTGTCGATAACAAAAGAGTGGTAGATGCACAGGTTAACATCTAACTTAAGGTGGAGTCGATACCGACTGAAGGAGAGCAATCGAATATAAGCGTGGTAAACTCATGCTCAGGTTGAAGTGAGCTGCCGCAATATAAACAGCCAATGGTATACCACTGGCTGTGCAAGTTAACGAACGCTAAACAATTTATCTAATCTTCACTGCACAATTTACGAAGTTTTCGGGAACAGACAAATAGAAGTAATAAAGATAATGAACGAATCGCTACCAAGTCCCTTCAGCTGGGAAATCCAATGAAAAAGAAATAAGAAAGTTAAAAGAGTTGTTAGGTCGACAAAGTTAAACTTCAAGGCCATTGTTAAATACGACGAACCACGATGTTCGAATACAGAATCACAGAGCGTTTCCTGGCGAAGCGCTCGAAATGCCCTATGTATTGCGGTGCACACATTTTCAGCACGTAAACTAGTTTCTGGCTGCTTGCCGTCATCGGGTGGAGACAGTAAGATTAGTTTCAGCGAACCTTGCAACAGTGGTAGAATGGTAAACAAAGTTAGGTGTAAGGTCGTTCATTTTAATTTATACCTTGGCATAAATTCTACCGAAAAAACGACCAGTTCGAAATTCTAAATGCGATATTTGAATGAATTTCGTAATTGCTCGCATGAGCGTACACCCCAACAACAGTTTTGTGCATATATCCAGTGGAGAAACTAAAACAAGTTCGGTGAGTCTTGAAACCATGGCAGAGGTGGACAAGCCTCGAAACTTCAGGATGTAATCAAAAGCCGACCATGATTCGCACAGTGAACAAGGCGACCCGCTTTTGAGAGTGTTCGCGTTGTCTGTGCTAACATTTCATTGTTGCTATCATGCTGCTTGCAACCATCATATGGGAATAGAAAGAGCACGTTCTGTGGATCTCGACAAAGCGGCGAAGTAATTCAAATGTTAAAGCCCTTGGTGAATATGCACACATCGTTCAAGGACGTTGTGGTAGTGTCAGAAAATCGGAACTAATCAATATTCGCAAAATAGGCCAAATTTTGAGGCGACCAATAGACGATGTCGTATCAGTTACAGTATATAATCGATGCGAGGTAGTCAAGATGGCGTACTAATTAAACGATTTCGAACAACAAACCTAGTCGACTCAAGCCGGGTAGCGATTTGAAAGGGAAAGGAGCCACTTTATGAGATCTGAATGACCTGTAGGTTGATCACGATGACAGAATAGTCACTTGCTGAGCTCATTTTATGCAATCATCTTCATAAAACAGAGTTACTTTGCACCGAGGAAAATGAAATTCGAGAAAGACAGTAGTTTTGCATTTTGTTTCGTTTTACGAAACCAAAGCGCCGAAAACTTCTGAGACAACATGAACCATATTGATGTTAATTAATAGGGTTCTAGGCTACATCCGTCAACAGTTTCGGCCAATTAGTTGTCGGACCCTACCGTAGGAGGTCGTCAAATCATATGTGGCATGACAGCTATATGACAACCAACAGTACCTGCGTAATTGCCCGTGAAAAACAGTGCGTCGAGTAGGAGAACGACTAGTAAAATACACGTAATTCACAAATTAAAATTCACAGAGAAAGATGCGTGGCAACAATAGTTTGAGGATGGGATTGTGGAAAATTGATGAAACAGAAATGGGTGATTACGTTACTTTGCTTTATAAACCCGGGGAGAGGAGGAGTTTGGATATGCGCGGAAAAAGATGGGTTCCTCTAAAGTCTTTACTGGTGAGGACGAAACACTTAATGTGCATCAGAGACTACAAGTCTGTAGTTATTGCGTAGATCGAGACTATCAAATGCAATAAGAAACCGCGATGTAGCGGTTCAGTTAAAACCCGATATTAAGCGGAACCAGATTTGTAGAGCCAAATTATCAGCGAAGCAACAGCAACGTATACACGTGGCTTTTCCAAACAGAGGATCGAAAAGCAGCAACGCTTGAAAAGGAGAGTAAATGAATGGTAGGTAAAGAAGGCGGTGTAAAAAGCGAAATAAATCAATTCAGTTCAATCAGTCTACCCGATTTCAAGCGTTCGAGTGGAAATCTGGAACCAGGCGTTTGGACATGTGGATTATATACGCAGCATGGAGATGAATGTCAACATCTTCAAACAACACGGAGATACAATGATGGACTGAGTTCTAACATCTTTAGTGTAATCACTACCGTCACTAATGACAACATTACATCAATCACACGCAACGATAAAAGAACGCTAAAAGGAAAAAGTGAAAAATGGGCATGAATGGCTAGGTGTATTTATAAGGATAAAGCTCATTCAAACTGGGTTGTGGTCTCTACACATCTGCCACGTGTATAGTGACACCAGGAGGACGGATTCCTTGTGGATTTTATTTTTATGTTTTATAACAAGCTAACCTCATTACTAGGCTTAACATGCGCACAAGTTCACTCGCACATACCAGTAGGATGCTAACAGCAAGTTCCCGACTTTTGAAAGATAACAACACGTATCCTTTTAGATATGACATATGGTGGTTTAGTCACTCAGTGAGAAATAAACCCAAAATAAGCGTCCAATGAATCAAACCATTTCATTTGGTTCCCTTCGCCATGTCTCACACTACGAAGCTAGTTTCGCGTTGTATTGCATCAATGGACAAAGGCAAACAGGATCGGGTTTCGTTGAGCTGGAAACGGATAAGCAATGAAACACGGACAATACTGCAATTTTACTTTATGTACCAGAGTTAACTGGGAACCACGCAACTTCTATTACCAAATGCAGCTAATGGTAAACTGTAATCGGCCAGAGAAAGAGATTTGAAAAGCAATCCACTGCTAGGTTGGATGCGTTGTTCAATTTTTTATAGTAAAAATATTAATGTAATAATAAAGTAACCAGCACAAACCCAGCTCTACGTAGTAAGACACGGTTGACGTTTAAGCAGGAGGATTTCACGCGAGGCGAAACAATCACAGCGGAAACGGTAGCGTAACACTCCAAGTCACAAGTGATACGGCGGTAAGTGGTTGCGAGTATCGACTCAACAGTTGGTGATCAGCCAACAGAAGCTTTGAGGAATGGCTTTGAATACGTATCAAATATAGAGCATACACCAAAGTCAAAACCAGAAAATTCAAAAGTGAGCACATACTCATTATCGTCTTCGTCTTCATCATCGCCTTCTTCATCTTCGACATCGGAAGAGTCGTGAATGCGGAATCCGAATTCACTGATGCGATCTGTCATGGATTCCTATAAATTTAAACCGAAGCGGTAAGGGATGAAAAACAACTTGGGTATCGAAAACACTAACGATAAGCAACTGAGATAAGGTTCAGAAGCCACTGAAGTAAAAGCAGCAAACTAGCTTTAATCGTTCGGAGACTTCATCTCCGAGTAGTTTGAAATTACACTCCATGCTGAAGCATTCGAAATTTGCGGTCAAGTTAAAAATCAATGTACAGTGGCCTAGGCCCATTCAATATTTCCTCAAGGCTTCCACAAGGTTGGTACCATACTCATTTTGGGCAATTATTGGTGTCAACTCTAGCAGACTTACTAACTTTATCATCGGGTAAATAATAATAATAATATGTTAATAAAGTGCCAAAAGACAACTCTAGTGAAATGCCTGAAAATAGGCAGCAGTTGGAAATATGCACATCAATTACCGGTCGACCACAATTCGTCTGCAATGCATCATCGGTCACAAACGGTCCAACTCCCGTTACGCCTAGATCCCATTCCTCGGGATTTTCGAAAGATGCCACAGGAGCGACTGCCACTTGTACTTGGTTGGGTGATTGTATAACGGAATCGGGTTCAGCGATGTGCGAAGTGCTTGGACTGACACTGGTCTGTGAACCCGACTCGATGGTTGTAACCGTGACATGAGACCGTTGAGATAGATCCACAGACACATCTGATAAGTGGTCCACCTCTTCGCCCATATCATCCTCTTCACTTTCATCATCCGTCTGCGTGGAAGACACGGGTGAGTGTTCAGTAGAGGTGGATGTATTGAGAGAGGTGCAATCAGTAGGCTTGGATACATCTTCGGATCTCTGTGATTTCGAACGCTCAGTTGCAGCCAGCACGAAAGCCTGTCAAATAAAAAAATGTTGAGAATGTATTCATATTAAATCAGGTTTGATAATGCAGCAGAAAAGAAACGGGCAAGGCAACTATTGTTTGATCAGGAAAACACGTCTGCCATCATTGACATAAAATTTTGGAAGCCATGGAAAGGGCGAAAACCACGAAGGAGGAACTCGAGTTTAAAAAAACCAATACCACTTTATGACGACAGGTTTCGCGATATATTGATCATTATTTGGAATGAACGGTTCAAAAAGTAAACACGAGCATTCGGTTGGGTAAGATATCACTCGGAGCATATGGAATACGATACCGTTAAATTGAACAGGCCTGCATGGATTTCTCAAAGAGAAATAACTGTTCACGTCACAAACACAGTTCAAAACTCAAAAACCGAGGGAATTTAGATAAACTGTCGTATTTCTAAAATGCGTTTGGACGACATTTTTACCCAGAACAAAGAAAAATTAATCTGTCGTTTCATCTCGAAAGCAAAACAAGTGCAACAATGCCAGCAGGCGGTGCAAGAAATCACAAGCCTGATCCAGGCCAAGTACCACAGACAGTCATAGACGGCACGTTTGCTAGAATATTGTCGGATTGTTAAGGCCTAGACAGATATAAGGATGACAATAAAAATGACAGTGAGACTCAAGTGTATTTCTGTGTGTAGCTCACTACCGGTAGCAAATCAATTTAGCGCAGTGTTAGACGAACAGCACAGTGATACTGTACGATTTCACATCCGTACGAGAAGTAGAGTTGCATAGAGTCATCATGAAATTACAATTGGGAAAATACGTCTAGCAATGAGGATCCCGACAAATCCAAGTAACTTCACCATCAGGGATAGTCAGGTGTAAAATGATAACTAAAAGTAGTAAGAAATATAACTCAGGCACTGAAGCGCCAGGCTACAGTCCACCTTCGGTCGATATCGACCATGGATGTACATCTCAAGCGCATGATGGTTTGATGCTCCGTAGCTTTTAGAATGATTAAACAGTCCGATTCGTGAGTGGCAATCTCTCCTGCGGCGCTCACAGCGATAGGCAGTACTCGGCCGATCGACGTCGAAGCACCATGCACAGTAAAGGAAATTATATTACATGTACTGCATCATGTCAAAAGAACCTTGGGTAAGCCCCGGCACAACGCACCCTAGCGGCCCGGCAGAAACAAATTCATCAGTGAACCCCACCTTGATATGATGGACCGCAATCTGATGATAAAATTAAACAATAAGAAGCGAAACGGTAGCCGTTGTTGTTGTTGTAATGAAAACATTCAAATAACAAAAGCTCTATAACGACAGACGTAACAGTGCATTTCACGCGTTCAGAGAAAAACATATTGGAAACAATGGGCAACTAATGAAACTATACTAACTTCAGCGTTGCTGGGAATAAATTGAATTTCAGATGAATCTTGCAAAGCGAGCGGTTCAAATACCGACGAAGGCTGGTGTTCTCCAGGCGGACAATTCGGCACGACAACACTGCCATTGCACTGATCAATCCCAGGGGTCTTGATAGGAGATCGAGAAGGAGATGACACTTGAACGTTTTGGTTACTTTTTAGGCGTAACTCAGCCTGCTTCACAGACTCCATAATAATTGATGAGCAGGAGCTCCGTGGAGATGTCGATGCGGAAGAACAAGATGAAGAAAAGGAAGATACTGCATCAGAGGAGGCTGAAGTCGATGCATTCAATAGTGGCACGGGTGCCGCAGCGTGCGAAGGGATATGAGAAGCTTTGACAATCGAAAAAATCGGTTGCTCGGTTATCGCAGGACAAGGCCGTTTCGCGATACAGGGTTCTGCATCTGAAGTAGTTTTATGGGTAACCGCTCCAGAATCCCTGGCTGCCTGTACACATGTTACGGGAGTATATATAGGCGATCGCGTTGGTAGTTTATCCGTAATGCGAAAATCCTCCAGCACTGGCTTGGAAACACTATTTAGCTCACCATTGAGCTGACCATTTGTGAAACCATTTGCCTGAAAAGCCTTGGATCGTGACGGTGCAATCCTTTCGAGAGGAGCACAATTCTCCACGTTGCATTCAGAATTAGACTGAGAGACGTGCTTCGAAGGGGGAGTGTAATTATTGATTTTCTGATTAGCTGACCACGGAGTGTGCAACTGTCCGGGAGGTTGTGGTCGTTCTTTGATTGCAGTAGGCGTATCCACAAATTCTCGATCGGCTGCCTGTAACAAGAAAGCATTTAACGAATCGCACATAATGGTCCGTTAGAAGAGTAGAGCAAACCAAAAACAACAACAGTAACGCGCCGACTATAAATGAGGGAGGCGAAGAGGGTATAACAATATGGTTGGATGCAGTGATATAACAAACATGAGCATGCAGCTATAAAAACCGGGTTTTGCAGGTTAACCAACTCCAAAAGATGTGAGTGTACAGAATGGAAAAAAAGCAGAACGATAACTGAGTTCATGCAAAGTGCACGGCGCTAACACACTTACATCCGCGCTGCGCACCAAAGTACGATCCTGTACAAAGCGAAGGGACAAACTAATCTGATGGGATGCTAAATGAAATCAATGTATATATTCGACGCAATTTATGGGCGAGTGTGAGGGCATTCGTCATCGTTGATGCACCCGCAGCAGCAAAGTAGGGAGGCGATTCGTGAAAGTGAAACCTCGGTGTGATTAGGACAGGTGTCGATCCACCAGAATTGGTGTATAAATACGAAGGAAATAACGTGTAGCTAGATAGAGTACGAGATTAGATATATACAATTTAGAGACGCACACAGGCTAAAATAGTGCTAGGTTAACCAGGCCTAGATAGATATGAGAAATAAAAATGGTAATCAGAGTTTTGTTTCATTACCGGGAACGAATCAATTTATCCTGGTGTTAGCTGCGCAGTATAAAAGTACTAAACGATTGACTATACACGCATCCGTTGATGCATGTAGTGGAGTAAATTTCAGGTTATTAACGCCACTTTTTTCAGCCTAGCGCTGGATAGTTTTGTGGCTTTCACTGAAAAGCCCCTACACACTTTCCTCGCTCAGAACTTAACACATTTGTGTAACCTAGCATGCACGAGATTGTGAAACACATTGAGATAGCCAGACTGCCGGGCAGCTTTAACGACAGTCACGTCACAGGGTCTGCTGCACCCACCAAGGCAGAGACCAATTTCGCTGAAAAGGTTAAGCGGCAATGAATAAAATCAACATGAAGAAACCGATTGCTTAGAACATATGAAACTTCGTTAAACCGAAGGCAAGGCCATTCGGGACTAAGAGCGTTACTCGTTACCATCAACATCACATCACACACAGCATTACACCGGTAGCATGTACCGAATGCTTAACTGCCACACAACCATGGAAAAGTAAAATCCTAAAAGATGGGGAAGGGTGGGACTTAAACAGCTACGGATTCTATAGAACAGTAAGCACAAAAAACTGGGATGAGGTGCATACACCTTGAATGAAACATGTATTCAAGCAAGTTTCGTGAACGAGTAAATTGCTGCCTTGCGGCTTTCACTGCCATGCATCGTAACAAGCTTTTCTCGACACCCCGCTTGACAACACACAAGGTTAAGAAAACACGCCAATAAGATTCTTAATGCATATTCTGAAGCGTAACTAGCCATTGCGATATCTGATCGCAGGGACACTAGTCTGGAAGACGTGTTGCGTCGACTTTGAAATAGGAACTATAACAGTTTAGTCAATAATAACACAACAAGGCGCGATACCATAGTAGATTTCATCGACATTAGAAGTAGCATTACATCATTTAATGCTGTTCATTCATCAGGGAATTACGATAAAATGCTACATGAAAAATATGGCGTGGAACGTACGGCTACGAAATGATTCGATATGGTAAACATGCATATAATTACGCTTGTGAAAGAGTGATACTAACACGATATCTGGACCGCAGCACTTGCTTGACTTTATGTTGGCGCATGTGCTTCACAATTATTAATTTAGTAAACCACAATGAGCAAATAATTAATAATTAGACGATGAGATTGAAAGCATTATAAATGCAGCGTGCCACTGATAAAAAAGTCTCCAAAGTGAGATCCATGAAATAAGTGGAAAGAGGATACGTGACGGACATGGACACAAGAAAAATCGGGGGAAAATAAAGCAACGAATAAATTATACGTGCATTTTTCGTGTTCGACTGCAGATCATCATTAATGAGCGTCATTAGCCTTGAAGTTCAACGCCGATGCTATTTTACAAAGGGATCGAGTTTATTGCTTTCCGTACACACAAACATGTTATAACGAGTAATTCTGAGTCGAGGGGTGAAATGTTAATCATTGCTGTCGTGAAAACGGAACAATTGAGATGCAATATGTTGGAATGCGATACTTTCAGAAATATTACATGAAAATAGCCGAAATGCTGACCTTGCTGTCACTGCCACTTGACAGTTGCGTAACATCAGGTCGGCCAACTAGCAGAGGATGAACAGATGGTGTCACTGCTGAATCTACTGTGTGTTTGATATTGGCATGGGCAACCGAATTGGGAGTGGGATTATTCGTGTATCGATCGGGGTTACGATTCATTTCCAGCAAGCGCAACGTCAACCCACGAGACAAATGGGGCTGGGTAACAAGTTCATGCTGTAAGGAACGATGGACAGGTGTTACTGATGTGTTGGATGAAACTGGAAGAAGCATGCAGAAAATACAAACAGATCGGACACTGTAGATAAACAATCGAGATGATTAAACAACATTCTTGACTCGTTCACGCAACAGATGTCTCGTTGATCTTAACTGACGATCGGTGGGAAAACATTTCCATCGAATTAAGTAACATTATAACCTGCATGCAGCACATGAAAGCACAAGCCTGATCCAGACAAAGTGCCGCACAGTCAGAGACTGCATTTGTGCTACAATATGGCTCGTGTACAGATGTGCAATCGTATAGTGCAGCTAAAACCGTGCTAAATTGATTTACCCCCGGTAGAGAGCTGCTTGCGAAAACACGCTGTAGTCTCACTGCCAGTTCCTAAGCTATTTTCCTTGCTTATATCTGACTAGGCATGGGTAACTTGACAGCATCGTAGCCCATGTGCAGTGTATGACTGTGTGGATTAGGCTTTAAAACGGCCGTGTTTACAATTAAATTTTCCACATATTTTCTTCTTTCATCAAGTAACCTTTTTGTTGCTATTTTTTAAAACATGTTTCTATATAAACCAAGGATATTCTAGGCCCCACACGCTTTAAATATTTTGGAAAATGGAATTTTGGCTGCGCCGGTTGAAGAAATTTCAAATGAATACTGGAAAAGCACGATTTAAAAATTCTTGCAGGTTGACATTTTGTCGATTACCATCACGTTTGATGTCGCTGGTAGACGAAGTTGAAGCTGTTTCGGATTTGAAAATTTGACTGGCAATCCAAAGATTTCCATAAAACTATAAATTTTATCTTCTGTTCTTACACTGTAATCTCGAAATTTGTGGTTAAATTAATAATTGCTGAAAATTTGTTCAAACAAATAAAGCTATTTTCTTCTTCTTCTTCTTGTGATTGCATACCATGGCCATGCTGCCCAGATATCGCCACACCAAAGACAGTGATTGAATGCGTTGAGTATGGTAGGCTTAGCATCAACTGACATGCTAAGCTGCCAATTAGATGCAAGCCCATGCGTTTCACCGCATTCAAATGTAGATTAATGTTCCTGCGATTGGACCGTTTCTAAGCAGTTTCAAGGCACGTGGATCCTGATCGTATTGTCGCCACGTGCTGAGTGCAAACAGCACGAAACCGGTCGTGATGTGTGCGTTCGAAAAGTGGGATCTTCGAGAGCAACACCTTTTGGTTTAGACTTTCAGAGAATCCTTCAGTGGAAGCCCATTGTATGTATCAATATAGAACCGACAACGGCTCAATCCAAATTCTTACACACAACCCAGTAGTTCAAATCCAGCAGATGCTGAGCATACTGAAAATAAGCCATAGCTTGTGATCCCAAGCGTACAGAGTGAACAAAGCCATGTGATCTGATAGACCGCATGTGGGTAGAGATGCGGTCCAGTCGATTCTATTGGCTTTCACTACCACGTATCAGAAAAATAAACATTATCGGCCTATTCGCTTGACAGTACACAAGATCAATTAAACGTTCCAATATGCCGACCACATGACCGCTGCCGAATAAATCCCTATGGAATACCACACGAAGTTATCTCAGTGGATTCGGATATCACAGAACTGACGTCAGAAAGATAAAACAACCAAGTCATCGCTAACTAGGCAGCTTGTATGCGACTCACGCGAAGCAAAACTTGAGCGGTTGGACGTTTCTTCTCGCTTTTCGTCAGCGCAGCTTTGAGAAAACTGTGAAACTTGGAGGACCTGATTAAAGATACAAAAATAGACAATTCCGTTTATAACTGATTAGAAAAAAACATTTGGTGAAAATCGAGCCGATAGCAAGTATTCAAGGGGAACGTTAAAACGATGAGAGCGCTAGTGAGCAAATTAGATATAGTAAAACAAAAGCAAGAAAAAACGCAGGTAACAAGGAAAAGAGTAGTTAAACAAAGTTGGATGTCTTAAAAAATACACGGCCAATAGAAGGCCGTACTGGACAATTTCTAATTTGCCATTTTTCTGGTATCTTCAAAGCTGACAGAAAATGATCCAACTACCTATACCCAATGAACGTCAGCCGCTATTATATGAGCAATAAGCATTATTGATTTGAACGCAGGTTGGCATCAAGCGGCAACATCTAAGGGATATAACTTGAGCCGATTAAGAATGAGCGAATCAGCGAGATAGCCAGTATTTTAAAAACCAGCTAATAATCTGTATCTAAACGGTGATTCCAGACAACAGAAGGGGTTGCTGCACAGATAGAAAACGATACATTATAATTGGATTCTCTGGGGGAAATTCAACTTTCTTCCTAACTGGCTTCGTCTTAGGTCGGCACAATACGAGTTTAACCAAAAACGCAAATCTCGTTTCGGTAATGTGGTTAAAGTTTGTCGAAAACTAGTTGAACGGTAAACCAAATTGACTTGCACCGGGAACCGGAAATCGAGGTAGCTGTCATTCAGAACCAACCTTCCGATCCAGACAATTGGATCAGATGGAATAAAATCGCTGATCAGAACATACGAAGCGTAAAACGCAGAATCTCCTTAATAGGGGATGTAAAATAAAAACTAGGATTCCGTGTGAGTTAAATTAACGATAATCAATAGGATTTGCAGCGTATGGTATCGTTATCATAATGGAGAGCATTACCACAGAAGCAATTACCGAGTGCTTAATTGCCAGACTGCGGATGGTACGCGTAGATACCTGAAACCTTAAGGAGAAAAAGGACTGCTGCGTAGAAAAACAGTCAAGGAAGCTCTAAACGAATCCAACTCATTAGAAAAAGTAGTTTTGATGAGAAAGCGCACAAGCACAAAACGAACGATCAATTATGAAAAGATGCGTCAACCTGTCAACATGGTTCGAGCCTCGACAGTATCGAAGCACTTCAACCATAACAAAGTGCTGTAAGACGTTTGAGTTATGTCACGAATAGTTTTGCACCGGAGCATGCACATGAAATATCAATAAAACCCGGACTAACGTCTAGATTGTCAGACATTCGCACAGACTGTGCAAAGTGAACCGATTTAAAGGACATGGTAAACAAGAGGCACCCGAGGTTGAGAAATCGGCTAGGTAAAAACAAAACAGGGGCGGTAGAATTTGGTGAATCACTGGTCTATTCATACTAATCACGTGGTTGCAATTGAAATAAAACAAATACGGCTCTTCTTTCGATTGGTTGTAATAATTTTACGCAACAAAAAGTCTTCTGTTAGAGGAGACTTTTGGTTTTAAAAAAACAACAGCAACCGCATCTCAGTTTGAAAGCTGGGCAAAATGGCAGACCCGCTACAAATGGAAAATGTGAAAGAAAAACTATGATCAAACGGTCCTTGATGATGTGCTCGAACCATGGGGTCAATGATATTCGCGAGAACTTTGCACATCAAGTGTGGCAATGTCACATCGACAGAAGCAAACAATTACTCGCTGCTATTATCGACACTGTAATTATTTAATACTTCCAGACCATTAAAGTCTTCCAAGTTTGATTGTCGGAAAACTTCAGCAAGCTGACTTTGATACGAATGTGAACCCAACATTTCGCCCCAAACGCCCCGTACCCTCCGCTCTTTTGGAAAGCGTAAACAAAGAACTTGACAGGTAATCCTGTCGACGTACAATATCTAATACTCTTGTCAATTCTCCGGACACTAGAACAGTATTCCCCATGAAGTTTGAGTATGAAATCATAAGACTGGTCCAGGGAAGGTGTCGCACAGCCGTAGGCTACACGTAGACTAAAATGCTGTCCAGGTTGACCGGGCAGCTGCACAGCGCAGAAGTACCGCACGATTGCACACCCTGGCAAGTTGAATAACCTACGATGAGAGTTCCGTGATACGATGAATCTGTCTAACGATAGAACTGCATCATCATCATAGACATCATTACACCAGTAACAAATACCAAATGCTTAACTGCCATACAACCATGACGTAGTAAACATTTTAAAAAATAAAGAAGGGTAGGATCTAAACTGCTACTGAACCTATAAAAGATTAAACACAGACACATTGGGATGAAGTGCCTACACCACTGCAGCGATCATCAATAAGGAGCAAGGTTTACAATAAACCGGAAGCTGGTACCAGCCACAAAACTAATGGAACTAAATTGATTTCAGTAACAACGATTGAGGCATTGACTTACCAGGCAGCCTTGTTCCGCAAAGTCGGCGGTTTGTAGCTTCGCATGCCTAACACACGGAGAGCGCTGAAAAAGTTGATCATGAAGAAAGTAAAAGGACGATGCAATTACGGTGGGAATGGAACAACGACAGGTATTGTGATTAATTAACAGCGATACCGTTTCACGGTAATTATCGACAATTCAAAGTAAACGGTCAGAAATTAAATCGCAAACTATCAATAACGATTGTAGAAGCAGTGGTAGGTAAACAACGAAAATAAAAACTGCTATTTTGTCGTGGACACGCGGGGAAACCATGATTTTTTAAACATCTTTGTACGCAATATGGGGTATGAAGCGCGAGACGAGATCAAACAAGCAGGATGACCACACACAAACCCAGGCTGAAACAAAGCATGCAAATAGTCACACTCCAACATACCACGTGAGAATTATTTATAACAGAATGTGGACTTGAAACAAACGGAACACATACACTAACACGTGAATTCACTGTGATCCGAAAAGCATAACGCAGTGCAAGTGAAAAGTTCAATACACATGGTACGATTAAGTACACACGCTTAAACAGCGGCTATCCAAAGTAAAAGTGTATTAATCAGGTAAACGGTAATTTCTTCTAATATTACGATAGCATTTCAGTGGAGAAACCATAATACACGATAGATCAATGTTCTGGAAGAAAGCAGTGTACGTTGTGCATATGTGTCTGCAACAAACAAAGTATTTGGGTGGTTAAACTGGGGCAATACTGTACACGTTTAGCTTATTTGCAAAATCCCCAACTACTTAACAGCTCCCACCTCCCAATTGGTCAACACAAGGCGTACAACAACCATCCCAGAAGCATAGCTAAGTTTTCAACCTCAGATCGGGGGATCTGATTCCAACCAAAAAGGGCATAAACTGTGTATTACAATTGATGTATAATAGGCAATCTCACACGTGCCTAAAACACAGGTTTCAGTACGCAAGCCCGTGAGTCGATAAGTCTATCAGAATCAGCTTGTTGTGCAATCAGTTACTCGATCACCAAAAGATAGGTACACAACCCAACAGTTAAAAACACAGACTAAGTTGGATGACGTAGAAAACAGCACAACATGACCTTTCGCGGTGGATAGCGAACCAGTTGAAGGGAGCATTGAAGGCAATAACATAACAGCAGCAAACAGACAGCGCATCGATTCGCCAGATGGTAATAACGGCACGAATTCACGACACTACAGTATTTATTTGGCGGAATGCATTAGGCTAAATCGATTAGTGACACAATGAATATGGACGGAAATCACGGTACCACAATGTTTTTCGCAGGTAAACAATACTTGAATAAGCGGATAGATACAGCGATTTATTTGAACCGATATGCAGTTGTATTGAAATGGATATTATTATCATCCAACTTAGCTACTCCCTCGGTGCTGATTATCAAATCTAGTCTCTGAATTAGAGCGGTACCGAAAAAATCGAATCTAGGGTCCTACTGACCGTAAGCCATGTTATTTGTGCTAACTGGCTAGCGCTAAAAGTTGGTTAGAAAAGCAGGTTCGAGTTGACTGGAAAACAGGGGATTTACACAACTACTTTCATCAGGAAATTTAGAACAATTCAACATTGGAATCGAAGAGCATCACTAGGATATCAGGTATGTGCGTATGAAAGCACAAGCCAGATCCAGGCAAAGTGCCGTACAGTCAGAGACTGCACGTGGGCTAAGATACTGTCAGGTTGCCCAGGCCTAAACAGATATGAACGAAAATAGAAATGGTAGAGACTCCAGCCTGCTTCAGCATGCAGCTCGCTACCTCAGGCCAATAAAATTAACGCGGTGTTAGCCGCACAGCACAGAAGTACTGCATGATTGCACATCCGTGCACAATATCAGGTACCGGAACCTCGACCGTTTAAAACAGGGCAAATAGATTTGCGTGGGTGGGACTTAGAAAGCCAAGGAAGTTCTAGAAAATAGGCAAAAACACATTAAGATAATATGCCTAAACTTCTGGGCAACCACTATTTAATCAACGTAATGTATTGTCTACATCTCCAGCATTTTAATTAATTAATTGTGACGAGTAGAGCAAATTCAGCTTCCTTACGGTTTCAACCGTTGTAAATAATCGTAAGAAGACCTCGAAATTCAACCAGACAATGCACAAGAATAATCGAACCCTACAAGTAAACGTCCAATGTACTAGTTTGATGCAGCCATTTTTTACCATTGATGCATCATATAATCTTGTCTCAAACAACCAATATATGTCGACAGACAAGGAATCTATAAAGTGCGAGAGCAGTTTGCTGGTTTGATTTTTGCGGGGCTCTGGTGTTCACGGCACACTGGCATGCAGAAGTATGCGAGAGCAGAGAAGGAGCATTAGGTTCACAAGATGTTGAAATTCAAAGAGGGTTCTGCTAGTCATTTACAGTCAGAAGATTAAATAATAACCCTAGTTTAATTTTCTTTATTGCCCAGCTGTGCACAACAGCCGTCACACTTTGTAATTAATTGCTGCGGTTATGGTCATGATAGTAGATAGACTGGGGCAGTGTCAGGTCGATCATTCCAAGGTAAAACAGTTCGTTTTTTCGGCAAAACACAGTGGACAGAAAGCTTGAACTACAGGGCCGTGAAATGAGACCGAGTTTGATTGACCTCAGCCCATTTCCTTTCCTTGTGTGAGCGGTTCTAGTGCTCGAAAGACAATCCAGTACAGCTAAATTGAATACGAAAGTACATAATTCATCGCATGCTACAAGTCCAGGGTTAATACGAGGGAGACCGGTCTTTCGGAAGGAAAAGTGACACGAAAACAGGTTACGGTTTGAAAAAGGAAATGAGCAGCGCGACTATCCACGACAGCATAGCAAATGTTTAAGCGCCAACTATAAGAACAGTTTCAATTGCAGCGTTAAGATCTTACTAACGCGTTTTGGCATCGAAACCGAATACGAAATCTGAGAAGGGGAGGTACAAAACGATATGCTAGAATTACGACTCCATGTAACGTTTTCCTGTGGCTCATGATCCTCCTCAAGTTGGTTGTCTAGATCGAAAGGGGAATATAGAAAGAAACGGGTATGACATGTACAAACGTGAACATAAACCTTGAGTCCGACTGTAGTACAAAGTATAGCGTATTGTATACAAGTTGTAATATTGCAAGATTGTTAACACCGAGAAAAAAGTAAAGTGAAATGCGAGATCACACCAAGCCTTCGGTTTAAGCTCCTCATTACTTCTGAACTGGAAAAAGGCGATAAAATATACTGTATGCATAACATTCGGTTTCAGTGAAAATACTCAAAATCACCTAATCATCACGAAATTTTTAAAACCCAGTAAACGTTTCCATCAGCACAAACTATCTTTCAAGCTTGATTATATTCGAATATAGAGATTATGAAAACCACGCAGATGCCGATAGATGGTAAACATACATTTGATACGAACAAGAGATTTTTTCTGAAGGCGGTCACTAGGAGGACGTTGACCGAGATTCGTTAGAAGTGGCAACGCAAGACGTTCATTCGTTAGTATAAATGAGACTTGAGTAAACTGTCTCACAGCACGAAAGATCAAAATTCAATTACTATAAGGCACAACAGGAGAGGACGACATTCAAATCTATGAAGTCCTGCGAGTGTTATATTTTTTTAATCCGGTATTATTTTATAGAAAAAAACAAAAAATCAAAAATCGCTTGCAGTGAAACTACAAAAAACAAGCTGCTTTTTGCGCATTTGCTTTCGCATATCCCACTTGCCTGCTTTCCCTTTTTCACGCAATTGCTTATCTGCTTTTCCTGCTTTATATTGCTTGGCACTTTGTCTGGCTCCAGACTTGTGCTTCATGATGATGATAATGATGATGGTTAACATTAACAAACTCCGATTTGTGATAGTGAACGAATGAGGACGCCAAATTTTACCAGTTAAAAATAATTTCCCGGGTACTTAGTGAAAAAAACAAAGGAAAAAACCGGTATTCGAAGTGCAAGGATGACATGGAGGTGATTTTGTAAAAACGAAGTTCAAACATGAAGATAGGAGCGAAGGTCGATCAACCACAGGGTATCGACAGAGAATAAGTGAGAGAAAAGCTCAATAATGATGAAGAGTTAAACTTAGACTAGAGCAAGAGTAGACTGTGAAAATGTAGAAAAGAGGCAGAAGCAGTTAAGAACCGAGAGAAACCTCAGACAACATGCAGAATCATGATACACGGTAGAAAATGTTAAGATAAGGAAAGCAAGAAAAATCAACATATTGAACACATACCGCATTGGATGTAAATCAAAGAGCGGCGGTTGAAGCTCAGCATACTCCATGGCAGTAATTCCCAAGGCCCAGATATCACACTTTTCGTCATAACCACCTTTACGTTCAACTGCAGCAACTTCCGGAGCCATCCTGCGGTGAATTAAAGGCGAAGAAAGTGATTTTTTAAATGTGTAGACGAAAAGATATGTAAGTGTTATTCTAGCCACAGACAACCTTGGATTTAGAATGCCAAAATATGTTTTCAGTGTGAATATTTCCGCTACATAATGAAGTAAAAAATCGCTGTAAAGGACGCGTGGCGATGTGTATTATCTTATCTGCAGTCTAGGCAAAGTGTCTGTTCAGCCGAGAAAGAAAACAAGAACAGCGAAAAACTAGCACTTGAATGACCACTTGAAAATGAAAAATCGAAAAGGTAGCTTTGAGCTAAAAAAAAAAGTGACTGTTATTCTTGAACGGACATGCATAATTGTGAGGCTGGTTAACGAGTAGCATTGCATCACTGAAAATAAATAAGGCAGTTTGGATGAGAGATATTAGCATAGAATTTGTTATATTTAGCGCAGCTATACTGCTCACAGATTCGCAACCACCAAAACATTTTCTTTCAATTCTTGACTTCGATTGAAGTATCTGCCATTTCTAAGCTTTGAAGTGTGGTTCCTTATCAGATCCCGTTATGCTACCAAGACAAAATATGACATCAGTTAGAAATGTCACATTCAAACCTGCAGTCACAACGTTGGTCGAATCACCGCGTCATTCGAATAAATATTCATTTTAATTACAGTTGATTAAAAATCTTCCATTTTCTCGTAGAGAGACACGCACAGACCGATTTAATGAAGAAAGTATTAAGAAGTCAAATTACTGGGTTCAAAGTGTAGTGAAGCAACAATAAGTTAAAGATGACATGCTAACATCATAAAAATATTAGGCAGCTAATGTCATCGAATAAAACAGATATTTGTTGAAAATATCCGTAGACGCATGCTTTTCCATACCCCATGGCTGGTTTACATTTGCGAATAGTTTCAAATAAACTTGATGGAAATAGAAGTTCAGACGTGATAAAACTGACTGAAGCGAAAACCCGCAAACGGACGAACAAAAAATATTAAGCTCTTGAAAGAAATTTTCATAATTAAAATGTGAAAAGGTACATGAAAACCTAGATGAAATTACACATTGATCCAATAAGATAGGGAGAGGATATCTAGAAATGATTTAGTTTAATCGCATGTAGAAAATAATGACAGAATTGGACATTAAAGTACAATGAAACCGTCAGTAAATAGGTTACAACAGTGTATGAGGGCTTTGAACGAAGGAAACATACCAGTAAGGAGTACCGATGAAAGAATTTCTACGTTGAATTGTTTGCGATATTTGAGCAGCCACGCCGAAGTCGGCTGAAACGAAATTCATTAGTTGTGTAAAATAGCGATGCTGGACTTTAGTGCATGCATGTACGTACGCACGAAATAACAAGCTGTGTCAAACAAACTGTCTCACAATTATGGTATTGTATGAAAGCACAAGCCTGATTCAGGCAAAGTGCCGCACAGTCAGAGACTACACGTGGGCTAAGATACTGTCAGGTTGCCCAGGCCTAGACAATTAAGGACTGCATGTGGGCTGAAATAGTGTCAAGTTGCCAAGGACCAACAGGTAAGAGTAACGGAAAATGACAGTAAGAGTCTACGTGTTTCCATATGGAGCTCCTTGCACATGGTAATCAACTAACCACGGTTTTCCTGTATAGTTGAGTTGACGTGTAAAATAAACAGTAGTAAAATGGAATGCTAAAATGAGTAAAATTTGATGCGTACTTTAGCACTAGATGTGAGTAATGAGCGTACTGAAGACAATGAAACGATGCAATGAAACATGCAGCATGTTTCACTGCACGAGGAATTTAAAATAAGTTGATATAATACAGGAAATAAGAGCAACTAGCAAAAAAGAAACCTACCAATTTTTACTTCTCCATCGTTAGTTAACAAAATGTTGGCACCCTGTACGCGAAAAATAAAAGGAAAACAAATGATTCCGGCTTCATATTATAGAAGCATAACATAATTGAAGACGTCATCATGTGGTGATAACGTATGAGATTAGCATGGCGCATTAAAAAACATCAAAAAATAAACTAGGTGAAATGACTTCATAGCACGGATGAATATAATGTATATCGAATAATCAAAGAATGAGCAATAGAGCGTGTGAAAATTTCAATAAATTGGGAAACATAACAAGTTGAAAATGCACTCATGTTCGGACAAGTGCCCAAGCAGCAACGAGATTGTTTTCTTCGTGTGGCTTTTTGGTCACACATTTTAGTGCGCAACACCGTGTTGTGGTGAGAACATTTCACATGGGAACATCAAAACAATCTGCTGAAACTAAATTGTACCGGAACAGCAGGAAATCATAGAATTATATAGGAAGCAGAGTTTACTGTACCATGAGGAAGTACCACATTTTACAAGCACTAATAATGTATAACATAAATACAAAATGGTTATTGGAATGTAAAAGTCAGTGCCGTACTAATCTTCGTTGAATCGCGTACACGCTTCCGAGCATGGTATAAAACATACGTATGTATACAATATGTGCTAAAAATGGAATTACGTAGTTACACACACATAGATATCAGGACTGAATATTTGTCAGTGTTTAGAGAATAATCAGATTACGCATAAGATTTTTAGAATACAGGCACTAGCAAGATTAAATACTGTACTAAAATGCCCACAACAATATAGGCGGTGCTTGTTGTAGAGTTAACCACCGCATATTTGACCATCTTTCGGACGAAGCATTCATAGATTTGCACAGATTATTTTATCAAACAAAAGAATGAACCGTTCATCATGAGGATCAGATACATAGCCCAAAAATATTCTCGGACGGTCATTGCCATTATTTACATTTATCCGGATAGATTGAATGCTAACAAATTTTTGACGTTAGTGTGAAAACCGGTTACTCCTTTCGTCTACGACTAAAACTCGACATATATATAACACAAGACAGACATCGCCAAGACGGTACGCTCAGGTCTCGCAAATCTTTGCAGCCCAGACATGTCAGATAATCAAAGCTTAGTCGATCGTCCACATCACAATACCGAAAGGTTGGCAATATGCTGCGATTCTATTCAAGTAAACATATATAAAACGACGCTAATAGAGAAAGCCAGAAAGGATTTCAAATCGTAATCACTAACATTATGCTTTATGATGGACAGACAATGGCGCTTGCATTCAGTGGTAGCAGCGCATCACTAATATGTATGTTAGCTTGAGTGTTCGTTTTTAGAGGCCAGATGACGAGGAAGTCTGATGTCATCCTGTTTTCGATGGTTGGGACACGTTTTACGAATGCCTTTTTATCACATACTGTAGTGCGCTTTAATTGAAAAGCATGGTTAAGGCTGGGATAAAACCGGGTGGCCAGTCTATGACGTGGCGTGCTGGAACGAAGTAGCTCACCTTAGCGCTAGATTCCATGGGCATATTAGTTTACCTGGGTGGGGGTCCAAGGATCCACCTGATAGTTGGTTATAAACATTACGAGATATGACTACGAATCGAATTCAGTGTCGTCAAAGTATTTTATTGTCTCATAATTTTTATCTTATATCCTTGTAGAAAACCCAAAGTAATCACTAAGGCATATGCAGTGAAATTACAAAAAATCTGCTTTTTAGGCGCATTTGTAAATTCCGGCTGCTTGCTTTCTTTTGACGTGATCGCTTATCTGCTTTTTTTGTATATTGTTGTTGCAAACTTTGGCTCCAGACCTGTGCTGCATGACGATGATTAATACCAAACTAATGAACGTTTTCTTTAGAGAAAATTAAGAGAGCAAGACTCCGAAAGCACAAGCCTGATTCAGGCAAAGTGCCGCACAGTCAGAGACTGCACGTGGGCTAAGATACTGTCGGGTTGCCCAGGTAAGGTAAGGTAAGAAAGCACAAGCCTGATCCAGGCCAAGTGCACGCGGGCTAAGATACTGTCAGGGTGCCCAGGCCTAGACATATATGAGGAAAAAAGAAAAAGAAAATAAAGCTAATAAAATTCAATTATGTCGATCAAATACTTGCAAGTGATTGAGATATGAACTAAACGAACCTTAATATCCCGGTGAATTTTGCCAGCTTTGTGCATATACTCAATACCGCGCAATGTCTCACGAGTGACGAATGCAATACAATTTTCCTCAATTGGACGACGTATATCTAATGATGATATGAAACAGTATGCACATACTTGTATAGATGTCTTGCATAGAAAATCCACCACAAAATTCCATACATATCCACAGTTTATTATTCCTAGGCTTTAGGATATGAAATAAATTACCGAAAATAGCTGCCAAAAAATTGAACGATATTAGCATGCCGGCAATCTCGTAGGGTTTGAATTTCTTGAAGAATTGCGCGAACATCATCTTTCCCATCAATTTTTATAATTTTAACGGCAGCTAACTCCTTAGTACGCAGTCGGAGAGCCTTGAAATTATGAAAAATGGAAGACGAACTTTATACACTTCTCCATATGTCCCAAAACCGATACTTTGAATTAGTTTATACTCTTCTTTCGGATCCTTGTGATTAACAAACTCCCTAATATAACCCAGTTTTTGTTCACTGAGTTCAGATTTCACAGCCATCTAACAAATAATATTTGCAGCACAATCGAGGAGCCCGCCATTTTTGAATGACTTTTAAGTTCAACTTCAGTTCAGTTCAGTTCAGTTCAGTTTGCACAAGGACAGTTAATCCTGACAAGCAATCAAGCGTCCAGAATTTCTTTCGGTTGAAAGCTGCGGAGAAGCACCCACCACTGCCAAAGGGTCAATCCTTTTTTCACCGTGTGAAAACTCTGATGGTCGTAGGACTAGGAGAATGTAGTTGGGGGAGCACCGCGCTATAATCGATGCACTGCCAAAATGTA
>JACCGJ010000069.1:77694-103979 GCA_013407085.1 Atriophallophorus winterbourni
TTACCAATCTAACAATTGCTCCCTCTTCACGATACCATTGAAACCATAAGAATGGCTAGGCTGTTTGTTACCTTTGGATAACGATGTTGTCGCAGAAATTGTCAAGACGAAGTTGAGTACAAGTTAGAAATGTTTAATGGGACTTCGATTGCAAAGGTTGACTCCCGGAGCCTTTTCTATGATTTTATATAGCCACAAGCTGACCAATGACTTAAAGTTCCACCAGTCCGAAGCGAACTGGTTCTGAAGCACCGATCCCTCGCTCTTGCCCGCTTACACATGTCAGTAGAAGCAGTTACGCCGAGTCACACAGGATCACGCGTGTAGACAAAAAGGAGCTCCACTTGGTTGTCAATACCGCATCGGGAGCTTATTCCAAATCACTACAGCTATGACAAGCTTGGAATCGTTACACGCACAACTTCCATATAAAAACAAACTATAATCTATAAAAACAAGTCTGAATCCAGGCAAAGTCCCGCACAGTTAGAAACCACGTGTGGGTTAAGAAACTGTCAAGTTGTCAAAAAGAGACAGGTATGAGAGAAAATGACAGTGAGACTCCAGGCCATTTCCACATGCAGCGCAGTACCGTTGGCAAATCACATAATTTAGTTCAGTCAGTATTAACCAGAGACCTGATTAAGCCAATACACAAAACATGAAAACAGTTGGTATTTGCCATGAGTATTTGATTCAACGTGAGTGTTATGGCTGAGCGTTGGTTATAAAATGCCTGAAACGCGTACGAAGAAGTAAGACAACAGACTTTGAAAACGATGTATCACTAAAGGGACTATATTAGGACTGATAATTCATAGAAAACTATAGGTCCGATACAGCAGACATAAACAAGATGCGCATTATTCTAGCGAAGCTAAAAATTGATTGTTGAATCAAAATCTTGTTAAATAATTAGAAGAAATGCTTGGTCAGTACTTATTTTCTAACAAGAACGAAGCACCGAGCGTTCCGGAAAGTAATGGAGCCGATAGCCGACCAGCAACCGAAGCGCGCAATCTGTTTAACAAGCTTATAGAATGATGTTTCAACAATAAAATTATATTCAAGCTTTGATTTATGTTATGCGTCATCTCGCATATTGGTAAAACCTCTGTACAGAACAGGTTCATTAAATACTTAGACGTTTGTAGGTGTGATCAACACTATTCCGACCGTGATCTCCAGCATCTAACCATAAATCGGAAAGTCAATGCAGGAATCAAAAGCGACATCTGACTTTATAGCATATCATGATCGTGTCGCGCAGCGTAGATATTGACGGGCTATTACCAGATAAAGTCAAACAATTTCACGATATAGCTGGACCGAAAATTCGTTATGCAACGAGCTGTCATCAATAGCACGAGCGTTGGATTACAACCCTAAAAGAACAGATAAACGACGGTCACGAAATGCAGCATCACTACAGGAAAAAATATCTTCTTCAGTCACAACAGCACTTTCCGTAATTTCCTCGGCCAAAATTTGAATCCACTGAACGAAGAAAGAAAATCATGGCACTTATAAACAGACTCAAGCCTGATGAATCCATTCATAACGGCCGAATGCAGGATCAATCAGAAAACAAAGATTTGGAATCTCGTAAACAATTTTTATAGCTGCGACTAAATGATCGAGGAAATTTCGGACAAGCACATCAACCGTTTCAAGAGCTTATCTCCAGGCTAATCAGATTTGAGGAGGCCAACAAAATAGATTAACGGGATAAGCAGCGATAAGTTTCAAACACGGTCAAACGCCACTGAATGGAAAAAACGATCGTGGGCAATCCGGTTGGAACAGTGAGTGTTAAAAATCAACATTCCGACCTCCACGCGAATTAAAATACTGAATAGGGAATTACACAAAGAAGCAACAGATTTAGAAAAGACAAACACAGGCGAAAACGCAAAAATAATGAGCGTAGAATCTGGTAAAGTACCGCACAGTAATAAATTACATGTGGGCTGAGACACTGTCGTGATGCCCAGGACTAGTAGATAGGAAGAGATGATAGGTGTATTTCTGAAACGACAAGCCTGATCAGGGCAAAGTGCTGCACAGTCATATACTGCCCGTGGGTAGGTACTGTCAGGTTGCCCAGACTTAGATAAACAAGGGAAAACGAAATAGAAATGACAGTGAATGTCGAGCGTGTTTTCGTATGCAGCTCACTGCATGTGCACAGTTAGCTGCATATCACAGAAGTACTGCACTATTGCACATCCATGGGTGACTACAGCGATCTCACAAGCAGCTCAGTACCGGTGTTGTTTGGCTTAGCACGATGTTGTTTGTGCAGTAAAGAAGCTATCCACAATTTTAGATCTACGACGTGGATAATTGAAATAACTATTCCCAGAAGAACAGGCGAAAATCAGCACTAAGTCGCTCGTGTTAAAAGACAAGGAAGCTACGAAACACAAAACACTGCATACCCGTTTGATTTCAATAAATGAGGATACCGGATTGAACCATTCCATAACGAGAATCTCATTTCCAATCACGGCGCACAAATACTTGGCTCCATTGAACGGACTCCGAGTCACACACGCACGCTGACATCCTTTCGTATGGGGGATCTTTTTCGAAGGCGAGAAACGCCTATAGAACGAGAAATCTATCAACAACATCCGACGAAACAATAACGGTCGAATAAACCTGAAGAAAAGTATATCATGCTCGGAGACATAAAAAGAAACCAATGTATCGAGAATATTGCATCGGCTGAAAACTATGGAGCGATTGAGTGACCATAGACGATCGTCAGTTAACGGAAACCGCAAGCACGCTACATCAGCTAACAACAGAAGCATACCAGAGGCTCACGTTTCAACGGTTAAATTAAAGCTAGAAACTTGCTTTAACTGAATCTCAAGGAATGATTAGCACACAAGGAGCAATACAAGTCACGGAAAGCACCATACGAATTTAGAATATTCCGTTTGATTTAATAGAAAGACCTCGGAATTACTAACAGAGAAAGGCAAACCATAATCCTGCGCAAACGGATGAGGGTGGTTACAACCAAGATGCGATGTTGGTTTGGTAGCTAGTCAGAGAGAGGACTTTCGTAAGCCCTCCAACATAAGCAAAACTGGGTCGATTCCTTTCATATGGAGCAAGACTTTGCAACGACTTTACAAGATTCCATCACACTAAACGGTCAGGGAATCATGACCGAAAACAACAGCGCAACCGTATGATTAGAAGAGGGACAACTGCTTGGCAAATGAGGTCGCTTGAGTAGGAAGCATGAAAAGTTGTGAAAAGTAGCCGTGAACTTGACAACGTAAAATTATGACACCACGTATTAATACTGGCAATCAATGAACACAAAAAGAATTGAACAATTGCAGTGACGCAAGAAGAATAATTTATATTATTACCAGAGGAAAATATGATACTGTGTAAAGCGATCACAATCAAACGGGAGATGAAGAGTGTTTTATCACGATAAAACGGAAACATACTTTGGAAAGATCTTTTTAAATTTGCTCAATTTCGAGGGATGAATGTTCATAAGGTGGCCTTGGGATTTCAACTTCATCAGCGATAAAAGATTGTGACAATACAGCTGAGGATGTCGCCCAGACAATGAGATCATGGTGTCTCGAACGACAGTAAGCCAGAGACACCGTCTCGGAAACAACTGGAACAAAGCAAAATTGAGGATACACGTCGCAGTTAAGCGAGACAATTGCAGAGGAACAAAATTTCAACGGAAAAATTTCGATAAAGAAAAATATAGCGGTTGCTCCGCGTCAACCTTGTAAAAGTTTTACCGTGTGCTGATTAATTCGGCAAGGAGAATATTGTAACGAAGTATGCCAATTGTGCAAACCTTCGTAGAGGCGTGCACGGTTCCTAAGCTAACGATGTCGGGGAGAGTAACTGCAAACGGATACACTTGACAAATAACTAGTAACAAAGTTTTCTTCTAGGGACTGAGTTTATTAGAGACCTCGCTGCATTTTTCTCCCTCGTATTTCCGAAATCTCTGTATGTGGTTTGACAAGAACAAATCTCGTACCAATCATAAAATTTATCACACAATGTGACACTGCTTAGATCCAAGCACGCGCTTACAAAGATTGTCACAGCGAAACGTGCGTCCACAATCGAATGTATGTATGAAAGCACAAGCCTGATCAAGGCAAAGTGCTGCACACTCAGAGACTTCGCGTGTGCTAAGATACTTTCAGGTTGCCCAGGCCTAGACAGATATAGGAAAGAAAATAGAAATAGAAATGATAGTGAGACTCCAGCGTGTTTCAGCATGCAGCTCACTACCGGTGGCTAATCAATTTAGCATGCTGTTAGCCGCACGGCACAAAAGTACTGTACGATTGCACGTTTCATAGCGCATCTACGAGAACTCGTCAGAGACAGTAATTACTCAGTGCTGACTAGCCCGAGGAATGACAGGCCGATTTATATGCTACCACTTTAGTTCAAGTATAGTAGAAATTGGTGCCATATTTCCAAAAAGAAAGCAGGGAGTTCTCGGTTGTATCCTATCCATGGTGTTGACACTATGATCTAAGAATACTGCATAACTAGATAAAGTTTGCATAATCGCAGTCATCAAATCAAAAAAGACCGTGTGCCTAAACGAACTCCACCCGAACATAAAAACAGTTGACTTTATTCAGATCCCACGCGGCGCATGCTATAATCCGTAAGATAAATACTACACTAGATGAGCGGTAAACAAATCATCGTGATGAACGAGGGTTGTTGGTGAGCAAATAAGACTATATCCTATCCCAAAACAGTGCGTGGTGCCTTGCAAACACGTGCTTGCACACTAATTGTACTTACAAGCAGTTTCAGATGCGATTCCATTAAAATTAGCAAACAATTTGTATGGGTGAAATACTTCAAGACAATCAACGATGCGCAGAGGTACCCCAGAAAACAGTCAAAGATTATTTGTTAATTCTGTGAACAGTTAAATACGACCGGACGTTAAAGAGAATGAACACATATGATCGCAAAAGATCAAAAGAAATTTGAAAAAGCGATAAAAAATTCAACACGTAAAAATAATTCGCTCCAGTTTGCTATAGAGGTGCGTACCGAACGTGATACGTATCACAACAAATACGTAAATTGGCAAACAATTCAATTGATACAAGGCAACACGCAACATGTGTATACACGTGCACAAGACAAGCAAGCGCAGTTCACACTTACCAACTCGAGAGAGCTATCCGTTTGATCTTTTGTGTTCAAATAATAAATACCATCATTCGTTCCGAAGAGAATAATTTGGTCTGGGGAAAGGCAGATTCAAAAATGTCAGCACCGTTTCCATAAAATTAAAGACGAAGAAACAGCACTTACTGTTGCTAGTACTGCAATTCCACGTAGCAGTTGAATTGATTTTCAACGGACATCCTTCGAATACCAGAGAAAAACAGGTACCAGCCTGAAGAGCAGCATGATGCGTAGCCAAAATATCGATTAATATACAGATTAGTCAGCGCAATGTTTAAAAATACTTACAGTAACAGTTGTTTGAGAAACGACTTCAGCGCAGCCGTTGTACATCGGACGCTCTTTTCCCTTCGAGCAATCGATCCCGGAAAGACGCGAATGCCGAGACTCCGACTCTTGCCAAGAGTTAGTACAATCTGGTTGTTGAACAGACGAGATTTTCACTTCAGTAACACCGAGATCGGTCATTTCAATTGGACAATGCTGTACTATTAGATTGGCATCTTCCACGTAGACTGGAACTGGTGAAGAAACGGCAGAATCGACCTCTTTGGAGTTTTTCTCGTGATCGTTGAGTGACTGAGGAGGAGGTGGAATGTGCGACAGGAATTGGCAACTAGGACGGGGCAATGAATAATACGGATGCTCCTCAGTGAGCACGGCGGGCTTTTCCATTAGGCCAAGACTTCGCGATAAAAAGTGTGGTTGTTCATGCACCGATTCATGGCTTGATTTCGGGTCGGGGCATTGTATTGGTGAAACTGACGTCAATTCTATGTGAGGCTACAAACAAAATTCGGCATAAGGAAAAGAAGAATCGAACAAGCGTAACAACAGGTGAGTGGTTGAAAACACGAAGCCACACTCTAACAAAAACGCAAGCAAAATGATAAACGGGGAGCTGTTTGCTGGTAAGCAAAAGAACAAATAACTGGAGCGTAAAACATTCAGATTTTTTTTAAATCTTTGAAGCAGCTGACGATGTAAACCGATTATATTCAAAAATTTTAAGGTAGACCATCCACCTTGAATTCTTACGAAACATCGTGCATAATTGAACTAATTAGGTTAAAAAGTTACAGACATTCAACCAATGGCAAAGCTTAGTTAATCCGATCTTCATTGACTCCGCTTGATAATGGCAAACAACCGGAATCAGGTTGTTGTGTAAGAGCAGGTGATGTGACCGACAGAATACCGAATGTTTTATAGTCAGATAGCGTGCGGGGCTGTAATTACGGTAAAGCCAGGTGCCTTATTGAGGACTATAAGCGAAAGAAGTAGATGGTTTCACAACTCTATCATTCATTGCTGAGGTATATCAAGGTCGAACATTTCAAGCAGATGATGATTTTATACTCCACAACATTTCGTATGACCACGTAGTTCGATATACCCGATGATTTTCGGTACCCGGCTGAGTAACATCGATTGTTCGATGCAACCAATAGCAGCATACACCGCACCCCGACTTAAAGACAACGATCCACACTGTGCCATAAAAGTGAGTGATCAAGAGCAAGTTCTTTCCAACTCTTTTGTAGAATTCTTTATGCAGCAGGTAAAGCCTGAACAAAGATCAACCTCATGATTTCAACTCGCCATAAAGCAGGTGTTTTTGAACACGAGCGTTTTTATCCCAGACACATGATTGCGCGAGCATTTAGCAACGTTGCTACTGTTGTTGACGCAGATCACTAGTATAGGCCACCGTCTAGAGTCTTTTAAAGCAGAATGTACATCGCAAAACGGCCACTGAGCGGTGATATTAACAATAATGACTTCATCCATCACTAGGAGGTGAGAAATTTGAATGAGGGCTACCCAAATTTCAGTTTCAACTGGGCCATAATCTTCCACAATTCGGATACTATGACAGCATCGCAACATATAATGTGAAGGTATCTAGCGGCCAACTAAGAGGATAAGCTTTAGCAAACAACGGAAACAGAAGCTTGGTAACATCCGAAAGACATTAAATAAAAAACAAGACCATAAATTCAACATTCCTAGTTCGCAGCAGCAACAAATAATAGTATCTGAAAACAACATTTTTCACGGTGCGATGACAAGGTACAACTAAAAAAATATTGAGCATGACCGCACAAAGTTAGTTATACTCTATGGTATTTAGCCACACTTAAGCACTTGCACTAGCTAAAAGTGTTTCGTAAAAATGCACGTGACACAATGCCAGCTCGCAATGGTTGCGTACCAGTTCACACCAGCATGCTATTCAACAGAACATTGTTTATGAATCGAGATATCGATTAAAGTGAATAACGGTAATGAGTTTGGAATAGTACCGCATCTGTAAATATTTAGTTCCCGGTGAAAGGATCACCTCGTGAAACTCGCCAGCATGTTATACCAGCGTACTTTAGATATACTAGATTTACTATTCGATGAAGCGGGGTGACGTAATTCATATTATCACTTAAATAAAGATGTATGGATCCACAAAGGAAAGTGGTTAGCTCAGCCTGATTGTCGTGTGGCTTGAAACACTGAGCACGTCGTGATATCATTTAACCATTCCACTAAGTGCACACCACACTAGTGTGCCGTGTGACTAAAAGGTTGAAAACGCTTAACGTTATCCAATAGTGATTCAAGTTTACTTTTGTTAGGCGTGTATGAAAGCACAAGTCTGATCCAGGCAAAGTGCCGCATAGTCAGAGACTGCACGTGGACTAAGATACTGCCAGGTTGACCGGCTTAGACAGATATGGGAAAGGAGAATGGCAATGGCAGTGAGACTCCAGCGTGTTACCGCATTCAGCTCACTACCGGTGGCCAATCACTTTAGCACGATGTTAGATGCACAGCACAGAAGTACTGCATGATTGCACAAAAGTTCGCTTTGTTAGGTACCGCCTTCAAAACATGGAACTTGAATATACTGTTCTGATCTGGTGATGCAGCAGCGCAAATGCAGTATTAATAATACAGTCATAGCTATCGACCTAAGAATGGTACGGTGGTACTTAGAAAAAATAAAAATAACTAAAAAATCATTATTTGCATCTCTATCACACATCAACGAACAGTTTCATGATGTTTGCAATGATCAAGTGAGGGCGATCGGTATCAGTATGCTTAAAATGTATAAAATGAACTAGGTAAACTTGACAACCGTTATTCAATCGCGTCGGTACAACGAACCACCTTGTTCAAACATAGAATGGCCGTTATGACTTTAGGTCCAGCGCTCAAAACGCTTAAAATGACCAATGCATTGTGGCGCTCACGGCACATACACTTCACTGGCATTTTGCTTTCATCAGGTGGAAGCAAGCAAGATCAGGTACGGTGAGCCTTGAATCAGTGGAAATGCGGTAAACCGTGTTATATTTGGAACACACTGTTCAATAGGATTAGTACAAGTACGAGCACCCCAAAACATTAAAATCCACTGACTTCCTATCGAACAAATAGCACCAAGCATGGATAACACATCAAGCATCCCAATGACAAAATAGTAGTTGTATGTGTGTGTGTGTGCGTACAGGTTGAGCAATTTGCTCAAGTGACACTAACGGTGTGGTGACGATACCGGAAGTACACATCACATTGCTCATTTGAGTCGACATCCGCGCACACGATAAACCTCTATTAATGAGGACATATTGATTATATAGTTGACGATAGAAATGTGACCAATCAATGAACGCACCAACCAGCACTATACGAAATGACAAATCAGGAGTTGGTTATAACTTGATAAAACAACTTCATTGTGAAGTCTAACAGCTCCTAGAAAACGCGGATATGAAACCAAGTTTGAAGTCAATCGCGTAAAACTCTAACAGTTTGAGACTAGCAATCGAGAACACGAAAATGAATAAACTTTAACGTGGCAAGTGTACCAATGAGAAAATTAAATGTAGAAAATGTAAAATATTAAGGCCTAAAAGGTATGAAAGAAAAGACAACGAAGCAGATTCAATTGCAATGAGAGTAGCGACAATAGTCAAAATAACGAGCGAGTGTGGCTTTAAACAAAAACTGCGCACGGGATGTGATACTGTCAGTCTTCCCAAATCCAGACAGCTAATCAATAAAACAATGACATTCCATTGGGTTATCGATTACAGACAATTGTCAATGAGAATCGTTATATAAAAATATCACCACAGATCTCTACCACCATCACCTATGTATAACGGACCCAGAGCAATGGATATGATTATCCAAAATGCAAGTTACTAACATCCAAGTTGCATAATAGCAACAGCTCATTCGAAAAAATCGGATTAATTATGATATAGAAAAAAGAGTTCAATCGCAAAGA
Source organism: Atriophallophorus winterbourni (assembly GCA_013407085.1). Lineage (NCBI taxonomy): Eukaryota > Metazoa > Platyhelminthes > Trematoda > Plagiorchiida > Microphallidae > Atriophallophorus > Atriophallophorus winterbourni. The sequence continues at coordinate 87,215 of JACCGJ010000069.1, forward strand.
TTAAAATCCGATGTGACCGATGAGCCTGCGCGGAAGGGATTTTATAGCAATAAAACGTACTAATACCAGCGTAACGATACAAATGCACAAGCATTATACGGAAACCTGACAATATCAAAAGGTAAACGAGGATAGCATGTGAAAGGTACCTGCACGGAAAGACGATCTTCAACAAGTTCAACCGAAGCACATTCTTCAATGTCTTCGAGTTGATTAGTGCTCTCGGTCTGATTATCCGATGGAGTAATGATGCGTTGTCTACCCGAAAATGTGGAATCCTCCGATTCGATCGTATGGAATTCAGAAATTTCCGCAAAGGAAGGAAAGACTTGAGCAGTTGGATCAGCATCGATAGGCAATACATTTTCGAGAACATAGGTCTCAGATAGTAGCACGGGCTGGAACGATAAGACGAGAATAACTAGTGCATGGATTAAATGAATAATAGGATAAATACGCTTCCAGCAAAAAAAGAATTCATGTATTTAAGAGGATATTTAAGGAAGAAGGATGCTGGTTGGTATTCGCCACAATCGGCACGAACTTAGGCCAACTTGTCGAATATTATTTGACGCTTGGGACTACGAAATAAAGAAGCCAGCTAGCTGAAACGTGAACAAACTCAAGATCAGCGGGACTCTTCGTATACGACCCTGTCCGATGATCTAAACAAGGGTTATTAGTTCGCGGACAAAGAAGACACAGCGGATTCAGAAAGGAAGTTAAAGGAGTTGGCAGGCAATCGACTGATAGAAACAATCTAATTGTGCCACAATGGACATGAAAGCATTTATATCACATCCTGTCTGTTAAGGTGGCGTGAGATGCGTTCAAAAAGAACGATTCGATTTCGGCAAAAAACAGAACAGAAAAACACAATAGTAAAATTAACTGGGAACGCAGCGATGGCTTTACTTGCAATAAAAACGAAAAGGCGATTTCCGCTGGATTATTCAGCTTCGGTTTTGGTTCTTTGTCGGTCGACTTTGCGTACACAATACACAATATCACATCGGGTCTTCACATCCAAAAAATGTCGATAATAACGTCACGTGCCTCGATTCAAGTGATCGTGTGTTTACGGAATCGAGTGTTAAGAGAAATAGTGCAGCAGATATACTTTACAGGAATAAACTATGGTTCGCGTTGGAACACAGCCTCGTTTCAATTATTGCGCTAAAGTTAGACAGATCTAAAAGGAGTTTATGCAAAGATCAGGCATGGTGGTTCGTTCCAAGCGAAAGAATAAATGTACATTTACGATACTCTGAGCACAAAACACGAGTGGTGCTGGGGACGCCGCTGTGTCTAAAATTCCAAGACTTTTCCTTGAAGCCGATTCATCCTCCAGGAGGGGATAGTCGCACAAAAGTAAAGTAAAGTAACGGTAAAGTATATAGGCGAACGGCAAAATGTTCGGATATTTACAGAGACTAGGTAGATGGCGGGGCCAGAGAATGATACCACGCGATACATGATCTATTACCGAAAACTCATTAGCACTTGATGTGTTATTCGAACACAATCTTCGAGAAGTAAAGGGAGAAGTTGGTCGAATGGCTAACGAGCTTTCGAACCGCAAACAATGGGTTGTTGGCCGTGACGACTGACGGATGCCTAAAGACCGTTCTTGGTATCGCATGTAAAAGTGACATGATTGTAAACGAAAGCCCATAGCATTGCACAGTATATTGTGTGTTTTACATATCTATAACGAATTCGTTTTAGACCCGAAAGTCAACCAATGGGGTCAAATCACAAATAACAGATTTTTTGCAGCACGTTGAAATTTTTCTGGGCGTGACTTGTGTGTGTGTGTGAAACCAAGCTGAATAAACAAGCTTCAAGTTCACGTTATGTGATGAAAGCTAATCAAAATAAAGTTTACACGAGAATTTACTAGCACATTTCGCAATATGACCAATAATTCCGGGAGCGAAATTTTAGGCGTATAATTTATTATGATTGCATGTTCAGTTTACTCGTTCGTCATATGAGGGAAATGACTGCATCACTTACGAAATTTAACGCTTTTTCGGGGTTAGATTCAATGGGAGCTTCATCAAGCGAAGTTTTTTCGGTCTGGTCCTCAGCAGAAGGGATAATTTCCACATGGACTGTAGCTGGATCACACACAGTCGAAGTGGGTTGCACATCATTTGGTTGTGTACGACTAGGCAGAGAAGAAGTATGCAGCAAATCAGAGTTCAAGGAAACATCGGTGGGGATGGGAGGTAGATTAGGATCGACCGATCGCACGGACGGATTCGTTGAGGTGAGGAGATTTGATGGTTGCGTGGAGACTTGAGTGTCGTGGAAGGTTGGTTTGGAGTGGGGGATTACAGTTGAAGGCGGGACAGGCAGAGATGGATCGGAGGAACTGCAAAAGAGAGTAGCATGAATTGGAAAGAAAAACCCTAGGAGTCCGGTTTGAAACATGAGCCGGAGCATACAAACATAACGGATAAGAAAAACAGCATCATGTTTTTCGAATGACATGAAACTGTTTCGTCTTTAGGGCTTATGCAGAAAAGAAATGAGTTGACGCAACGAATTTTCCATCTCCATTTGGCACTGGCGAAAAATGTTGCATAGTGAAGGCTCAGTATAACGGCAGTCGCCATACTCATTAGCAAGCTTGGATATGTAGCAAAAGTACACGGCAGTGTAAAAATAAAAAATCTCACGGATGTGCAACCGTGAAGTACTTTGTGGTGTGCGGCTAACACCATGCCAAATTGATTGACCACCGGTAGTGAGCTGCATGCTCAAACACGCTAGCGTCTCACTACCATTTCTATTTTTTATCTCATATCTGTCTAGGCCTCGGCAACCTGACAGTATCCTAGCTTACGTGCAGTTGCTGACTGTGAGGCACTTTGTCTGGATCAGGCTTGTGCTTTCATACATAGTTTTAGTGCATGTGTTCCGCATTTCTCCTTGCTTGAATGTTTCAAAGGAATATAACGCTCATGGAAATAAAATCATATATATATATATATAATATATATATATATATATATATATATATATACACATCATTTAAAAATGAAAAAGTGCCACCCGGCAATGCACGAGAAAAAGAAAGAAAAAAGTACAATATGAGGGGGAATTTTTTTGTCCATTGTTCCACATGTCGATTTTTTCATTTTTTTTAATTTTTTTTACAAATTGAGGGGGGAACACAAAATAGAATGCACTCTCTCCACTGTTGCCGGTTCTCAGCCATCGTCGACAGCGTGTCAAGCCACAGACACTCACTATCCCTTGGACCCCACCCAGGAAGCCGCGTTCGTCCGACCCGAGCTAAACCCGACGTCAAGCGTTTTAAGGCCTTCTTCCAGGTCAGCGGTTGTCCACCTGAACACCGCCGCCAGCCTGGGCCAACCGACACACGCAGCGCGCGGAAGGGTAGGCGCTCAGGCTTCATTCTCAAGACATGCTCTAGCCAGCGGAGACGGGAACGGTCGATTACGTCTCGTAGCATCAGGCTGTCCACACCTAGAACACGGTGCCTCACTTCAACGTTGCTAGTGCGGTGTTGCCACCACACTCGTGCAAGCCTCCGTAAACATCGATGTTCAAACACCTCCAAGCGCCGGAGCTCCTCTGTGCGTACTGCCCAGCTCTCGCACCCGTAAAGCAAGACCGACCTGACTGAGGCCAGGTAAACTCTCCCCTTGAGTCTAAAACTCACGTCAGACCGCTTCAAGATATGACCTAGACTGGTGAACGCGAAGCGAGCTCTCGCAATGCGAGAGCCGATCTCACTTTCATACGATATGCTATACTAATGATTTGGTTAGTCGTCATTTAATAAGTTTCACGTTACACAATATTCAAACTTCTTAGGACAGCGGCAACATTCTCCAACCGAAATTTCTTTTCGACACTAACATGTTGTAGAAATAAGCGGCGATGGAACAATCAATGAGATGGCATTATTAAATGGATGTATCTACCTACGAATGCAGCACTTTTGTGCTGAGCAGCTAACACAATGCTAAATCGATTTGCTACCAGTAGTGAGGCGTATGGGGGAACACAGTGGAGTCTCACTTCCTTTTCCTTTATCATTCCCAAATCGGCCTAGGCAGCACGACAATATCTTATCCCAAGTGCAGGCTGACTTTGCGGCGCGTTGTCTGGCACATGATTGCGATTTTATAGACATATAAATGTACGTATGCATGAGTATGTATGTATAAGTGCATGTGTGTGTATGTCATTACCATCATCATCAACATGCAGCAGAAGTCTGGAGCCAAACAAAGTGCCAAGCAACATGAAGCAAGAAAAGCAGATAAGCAAGCGTGTGAAAAAAGGAAAGCGAGCAAGCTGAATATCAAAAAGCAAATTCACAAAAGACGGCTTGTTTTTGTAGTCTCAATGTATGCTATTTTGTGATTTTTTCATTCAAATAATACCGGGTTAAAAAATTATGACACATAGAAAATACACTGCCGCCATATCTCGCAAGGTTTCCAGCCAACTATTAGGTGTATCTTTTGGACCCCACACAGGCAAACGAATACGCCCCACTGAGCCTAGGGCTACGGTGAGTTTCTTCATCCACATACCATACCTTGAAGCTTCAGGTGTCAGGCGGTCCAGGGCTTGTTGCACCTCATTATATGAGGGTCATCTCCCAGAAGTGCGATGACATCCGCATACTCTAGATCGGCAGCTGTTTCACCCCGTAGAAGTAAAACACCTGCGCCCACAAAACCAGCTAAAGCTATCCTTAGGAAATCGTCGATCGCTAAGTCAAAAAGGAACGGTGAGATAGAGCAGCGCTGTCGCACCTCACTGGTGATATTGAACGAGAACGACAATTGTTCATACGCTCGAACCCTACCGGAGGTTTGGCAATATAATGCTTTCAAACATACTGTCTCAGCAGACAGTTCTAAAGACTTTCGCGATCGATCGAATCGAATAATGCTCAGATGTCAAGTAATACCACGATAGTTGGCTTATGAAATGCGTGGCGTTGCTCCAGTAACTGACGGAATTTGAAGATCTGATCTATACACCCTCGACGGGCACGAAACCCAATTTGCTCCTCACGGATTTGCTCTTCCCGTTTGGTACTCAGCCGGTGAAGCAGAATAGAGGCCAGTATTTTCGGAGCTAGTGAAATGAGGAATGATACCCCGATTATTCTCAGATGAATCCTTTTGTGAAAATCGGAGCAATTACAGATTCTCTCCAAGGGATCGGAATGCGTTCCCGAGCACATATGCTGGCGAACAGCGCTTGAAGTTCGCAAACTAGAGCGAAACCGCCATGCTTGAACAATGACGGTACTAAAGCAGCAGCACCTGATGCCCGATGGCGGTTAAGGCTACGAAGTACAAGGTAAATCTCTGATTGAGTCAGAGCCTCGAGAGAAATCGACCATGGGGTACAGTGTTCCTTATCCTCGAAATCGATGGGTGCAGAAGGCCAGTTAAACTGTCTTAAAATGTTCTGCCCATCGCGCCGTGCGCCTGCGCATGTTAAAACTGCTAAACTACCTGCTTCACGTATCAGCTCACTGATGCCTGGTCGCCCGCTTCCAATAGTTCTGATGAGTTGGAACAATTTTCTGAAATTGCCTACAGCTACCGCAGATTCTATTTCCGTAGCCTTAGAACTCCACCAACTTGCCCTGTCGGTTATCAAACTGGCAACCAGTTTACGTTTAATAAGCCTTCGTGATGCATCATGTATGCTATCAACAGTAAGCAACCGACATTAGACCATCGAGAGCTTAGCAGACTAACGCATGATCTGACTCTAGACAGGTATGGTATGAAAGCACAAGCCTGATCCAGGCAAAGTGCCGCACAGACAGAGACTGCACGTGGGCTAAGATACTGTCATGTTGCCCAGGCCTAGACAGATATGAGGGGGGAAATAGAAATGGATAAGTGCCCCAGTAGGAATGGCAATCTTGCACACTCCCTCGCCACGAGTAGCTGACAGCAATATGGTCAATTTGTGTAAACGAGGCCGTCGATGGAGATTTTCAGGTAGATCAGTGACGCTTCGAATGGCGGAAGTTAGTGCTGGCAAGCTAAGCAATCTTTCGCAGTTGTCAGTACGATGACAATCGAGACCAAACCTTCCACCCACGAAATGTTTGTTTGAAGATAGACGGCATACACGTGCGTTCATGTCTCCAGTTAAGAAAACGATATCACTTCTCGATGCAAGTCTAATGAGTTCTTGTAATTTTCCATAGAACTCATCCTTGACAAGCTCAGAGCTATAATTAGTCGGTGCATAGGCAGCAACCACAAACAGGTTGCGGGATTAATTGTGAAATCGGCCTTTCTTGCACGAACCTCATAGTCTTACTGCACAAAGGCGACTGGGATCCAGTCTAACAGTGCTACCTCAGCTCTCTAAATCAAGACGATTCCGACACCAGCTTGACCAGATACTCTGGCATCGTCATTAGCGGACAGGCGTAGATAGCGTGACTTGCTTAAGTTCGAAGGATTAGACAATCGCGTAACTGAGCTAGAGTTATGCATGCGTGTTTCTGACAAACAGCTGCTTGTTGTCCGATTCTAGCTAAAGTGCATACATTAAACGCCGCTAATTTGAATGGTACGCTAAGGCGGAGGAACGCTCGGGAGGGATTCGAATCAGTCAAAATATTCGAAGTGGTTAAATTTGGAGACCCAGATGAACAAGCTGTACTTCTGTCTGGGCTAGCCAATGAACTACAAAACGGAAGACGGTTAATAAAAAATCTGCATGCAGTGTGAGATCATTTAAAGCATTAAATACGTAATTGAAGAGGAATATCATAAAAAGAAACAATTTCAACTAACCCGGAAAGCCAGGCAAACTTTTGAGCGAATTTTAGTTGCCGTAAGAGGGACATGAGTTCCCTGTAGAACAAGAAAGAAATGTTTGAATATGATCGCATAAGGCTACATTGGCTACGAGGATGAAATTTGACCGAAGCGTCCAGAATTATTGATTTCAGTAGTTTATCGCACTCAAATGTCAAAAAATATAAGCCAAATAAAGGTGTGTAAACGAAAGTGTCGGAGCGTGAAAATTATAATTGGTGTTTTGGTTACATTTGCTTCACTAGCGCTAAATCATTGAAGCAATTCAAGATTAAGTCTGTTGGTCCCAAAGAGCCCTGGCGTCAGTTGTGAAACAGCAAAATCTATTGAGCGGTAATTTGATGTTGCATCGAGAAGGATGTAGCAATCAAGCATAAACAAGCTAGCCAGCTATTGTTTTTCGGAAAAAGTTGCTGTTTAAGATTTTGAAGTTTGAGTAGAAAGCGAATCAGGGGTGATACCGGTAAGCGGATGATAGCTAACCGCACGTTATTTTTTATTTTCGTTCCGATTAAACGAAGCCTGATTCTCGGTAAAGTGTCTACAGTCAAAGATTGATCACCAGCCAAGATACTGTTAGGTTACCCGGTACTGCAGTGTCATCATATATATGGAATCACAAGACTGCTCCAGGCAAAAAGCCACACAGTCATGGATTGCACGTGGGTTGAGGTAATGTCAGGTTCCACATGCCTCGAGTTCTATAATAAATTGCATACAACGAGAAGCGAGACGTTACCCCAGCATTGCTCTAACAAATTGCTTTCGAGTAAACAGCGATCAAAAGTACATGAAATTGATAGGCTAAAGAGATATTAACAGGGGTGCACATGAAGAATAGCCAGCCAAATGTACTTCACCGCCAAAGCACAAGGTCACGTTACTGAGAATTCAACAGGAACAAACGGTTTGATACAAACAATATCAACAACAAAATAAGAGCACCGAATGTTTTACCAATAATTCGGCTATTCAGCAAAAGATTCATTACTAATTACTGTGAGCCCACAAGCTACGGTCAATTTCCAAACATATCCCAAGGGGATTCCGTATATTTAAGGCTGACATAAAATTACCACGGGCAATGTTACGCGACCGAAACGAAAAAAGATTGACCATTAAGTTCCAGTGAGAAGTCAATTTAAAAAAAAGATTAACAATGTTATTCAGAGTTTAAAAAATAAGGGAAGAAAATACGGCATGTAACCGGATGACAGAGATACTGAATGGTTGATCAAGGATTGTTACCTTTGCTATATGTACGTATTAAATAAAAAACCAGCAGCACAGTTATAAACAGCAAGTTAGTCGAGACGCTCATCGTTTAACTTGAGATGTGCAAGAGAAAGCGAAGATGAAGACAGGAGGCTAAAGTATGTCTTCGATATGTATGTATGAAATCACATTGCCTGATAAACCGGGTCTAGAAAGATAGAGAATCTAGAAATAATAATGCAAACTCCAGCTGTTTCCGCATAAAACTCAGTACGCTTGGCAAATCATGTAAACACGGTGCAGCAAGCGATACTGCACAATCACAGTAGAGACCAGCGTGAGTGGCTACACAGTTAATGAACGATCGCAAACACTAGAAAGCTTGATCTTATACTTTCGATTTGACAAATTTGACATGAATTAGACTATTTCTATTCCCCCTCATATCTGTCTTGGCCTGGGCAACCTGACAGTATCTTAGCCCACGTGCAGTCTCTGACTGTGCGGCAATTTGCCCGGATCAGGCTTTTGCTTTCATATTTCATACCTAGCTCAGACGAGATTTTTCAGTTATTGGAGGAATACAGTTTAGTAAACGAGTATTGTAAATTGAAAGCACACGCAAACCGCGAAAACAATTTAAAATAAATCGTGATCGGCCACCTGTCGAAAAAGGAATTGTCGAAGCAAACCATTAGATCGTCCATAAGCTAAACTATTTGCAATTGTTCATCGAATTGTTTCAAAGCAATCGAGTACTCCAACATAAACAACGTAAGCGAGTAAAAACGTACTCTCCAGTTTTCTCTGGATAAAGGACCTCTAGCGAAACAGCGCCGTAAAATCCACCAATTTGAAGTGCTTCTTTAGCTTGTTGCTCGTGATCACTGTCACATTCAGCACCGCCGTTGACAACGTGTCCGTTCGAAAGATTCAAGTCCTGTCCGGTATGGTGACCGGAATCATCACTGATGACACGAAAGTCGCCAGTACGCACGCCGGGAACACGTTTCATCATACGAGGGGTGAAATCTGATATGTCTGGCACGGTCAGCCTGATAACAACAGGAAATAATATTAAAGAGGTGATTAGGAATGAGAAAAGCTGGTGATAGTCAGAAGTATTATTGAAGGACATACGCGAAGTCATTATCATACTACAATGGAGACTGGTGGTTTTGTTCACGGGAATATAACATTTTGTAATAATAAAAATACTGTCGATAACAAAAGAGTGGTAGATGCACAGGTTAACATCTAACTTTAGGTGGAGTCGATACCGACTGAAGGAGAGCAATCGAATATAAGCGTGGTAAACTCATGCTCAGGTTGAAGTGAGCTGCCGCAATATAAACAGCCAATGGTATACCACTGGCTGTGCAAGTTAACGAACGCTAAACAATTTATGCACAATTTACGAAGTTTTCGGGAACAGACAAATAGAAGTAATAAAGATAATGAACGAATCGCTACCAAGTCCCTTCAGCTGAGAAATCCAATGAAAAAGAAATAAGAAAGTTAAAAGAGGTGTTAGGTCGACAAAGTTAAACTTCAAGGCCATTGTTAAATACGACGAACCACGATGTTCGAATACAGAATCACAGAGCGTTTCCAGGCGAAGCGCTCGAAATGCCTTATGTATTGCGGTGCACACATTTTCAGCACGTAAAACTAGTTTCTGGCTGCTTGCCGTCATCGGGTGGAGACAGTAAGATTAGTTTCAGCGAACCTTGCAACAGTGGTAGAATGGTAAACAAAGTTAGGTGTAAGGTCGTTCATTTTAATTTATACCTTGGCATAAATTCTACCGAAAAAACGACCAGTTCGAAATTCTAAATGCGATATTTGAATGAATTTCGTAATTGCTCGCATGAGCGTACACCCCAACAACAGTTTTGTGCATATATCCAGTGGAGAAACTAAAACAAGTTCGGTGAGTCTTGAAACCATGGCAGAGGTGGACAAGCCTCGAAACTTCAGGATGTAATCAAAAGCCGACCATGATTCGCACAGTGAACAAGGCGACCCGCTTTTGAGAGTGTTCGCGTTGTCTGTGCTAACATTTCATTGTTGCTATCATGCTGCTTGCAACCATCATATGGGAATAGAAAGAGCACGTTCTGTGGATCTCGACAAAGCGGCGAAGTAATTCAAATGTTAAAGCCCTTGGTGAATATGCACACATCGTTCAAGGACGTTGTGGTAGTGTCAGAAAATCGGAACTAATCAATATTCGCAAAATAGGCCAAATTTTGAGGCGACCAATAGACGATGTCGTATCAGTTACAGTATATAATCGATGCGAGGTAGTCAAGATGGCGTACTAATTAAACGATTTCGAACAACAAACCTAGTCGACTCAAGCCGGGTAGCGATTTGAAAGGGAAAGGAGCCACTTTATGAGATCTGAATGACCTGTAGGTTGATCACGATGACAGAATAGTCACTTGCTGAGCTCATTTTATGCAATCATCTTCATAAAACAGAGTTACTTTGCACCGAGGAAAATGAAATTCGAGAAAGACAGTAGTTTTGCATTTTGTTTCGTTTTACGAAACCAAAGCGCCGAAAACTTCTGAGACAACATGAACCATATTGATGTTAATTAATAGGGTTCTAGGCTACATCCGTCAACAGGGTTAGGCCGTATTAGTTGTCGGACCCCCACCGTGAGAGTGGACTGAACCCATCTGCACCTATTTGCACACATTTCCGTCATATCTCCTAGTGAATTTGCACTGAATTACCACCGCTACTGAACTGCATCCTTAAGCATGAGTGACTCACACTGCCGTATTAAGTTGACTTTCATGTGTCTCTCGGTTTGGATAACCTGACTGTATCTTTGCCGACGTGCAGTCTTCGACTGTGCGGTACTTTGCCTGGATCAGTTTCGTGATTTCATACACAAATACATACTGATTTCCCAAATTCTGATGTATCATTCAAACCGTCGGTTTTACTCCATACACGTGTTTCTTATTCGAAGACCTCGTTGAGTGGCATTAAATCCATTTAAGATAGTTATCACCGTAAACACAGAATGAACAGCTGTTTTAAGACTAGTGTAACAGTTCACTCATTTGACTTCTTCAACTCGCCGTTCTTCTGCACGGATGTGCAATCGTGCAGCATTTATGTGCTGTGCGGCTAACATCGTGCTAAATTGATTGGCCAACGGTAGTGAGCTGCATGCTGAAACAAGCTTGAGTCTCACTACCATTTCTATTTTATTTCCCCCTCATATCTGTCTAGGCCTGGGCAACCTGACAGTATCTTAGCCCACGTGCAGTCTCTGACTGTGCGGCACTTTGTCTGGATCAGGCTTGTGCTTTCATACATATATATCTGTAACAAGCCTGGGCGACCTGACAGTATCTTAGCCCACATGCAGTCCCTAGCTGTGGGGCCGGGACCAGGCTTGTGCTTCAATTCATGCCATACATATCTACATACATAAAAACATACATACATGAATATATATATATATATATATATATATATATATATATTTACACAATCATTTAAAAATGAAAAAGTGCCACCCGGCAATGCACGAGAAAAAGAAGGAAAGAAGAAAAAAGGTACAATACGAGGGGGGATTTTTTTGTCCATTGTTCCACATGTCGATTTTTTGATTTTTTTTTTTGTTTTTTTTTACAAAGTTGAGGGGGGAACACAAAATAGAATGCACTCTCTCCACTGTTGCCGGTTCTCAGCCATCGTCGACAGCGTGTCAAGCCACAGACACTCACTATCCCTGGGACCCCACCCAGGAAGCCGCGTTCGTCCGACCCGAGCTAAACCCGACGTCAAGCGTTTTAAGGCCTTCTTCCAGGTCAGCGGTTGTCCACCTGAACACCGCCGCCAGCCTGGTCCAACCGACACACGCAGCGCGCGGAAGGGTAGGCGCTCAGGCTTCATTCTCAAGACATGCCCTAGCCAGCGGAGACGGGAACGGTCGATCAGGTCTCGTAGCATCAGGTTGTCCCCACCTAGAACACGGTGCCTCACTTCAACGTTGCTAGTGCGGTGTTGCCACCACACTCGTGCAAGCCTCCGTAAACATCGATGTTCAAACACCTCCAAGCGCTGGAGCTCCTCTGCGCGTACTGCCCAGCTCTCGCACCCGTAAAGCAAGACCGACCTGACTGAGGCCAGGTAAACTCTCCCCTTGAGTCTCAAACATACCTGAATGCATGCATACATATCTACATACATATATACATTCTGTTCTTATCCTAAATGGCTTTTAAACCTATTAATAATTCAACGTTGTTTCTGTTTGTTCACAGTGATTTGCAATATTTCTGTATTATTTTTATAGCGGGATGGAAAAGAATACACCACAGTTAACAGAGGAGGATATTGTGACCTTGCGTCGGTGCCAGAGTTTATCGTTTTGGCGCTCCAGTCTTCCAATGACTGCCGCTTTTGTCGCTGTGGTTGGCTTTGCTAACGGCAAGGGATATTTCACCAATCGACGAAAACTTCTGATCCCAAGCTATTTGCTGGCTGTTTCTACGGGATACGTCCTGGGTAAAGTTTTTTACGTGAAAAAGTGTACACAAATGTTCATGGAACTGAACGATAGTCGTATCAAAGATTATCTGCTCGGTATGACCCGAGGGACCATGGGTCACCAGCCTGCAGTTTTTAACACGCCAGTTACACAGCCAACAGATCAGTCACCATCCGAAACGTACGGCAAAGTCTTGAGTAATGACGACGCCTCGATCCAAAGCAGCAGTCGAGCGTCAGTTCCACAAACTTCAGATGAATCCCCCCAACCGTTGGAGTCGAATCGACCACCATCCTTCTTTTCTGATGATCGACCTATGGGATCTTATCAATTCGATGATATCTATCGACCTCGGGACTGATTTTTTCGTTATAGATTAATTGATATTTTACAAGCGTGTGTGCATGCAGACTTTTCATGTAGAATATTCATATTTTGTCTGCAGTCTTTTCTTATCTATACCACTTTCTCGAGGGTAGTACTGGTTTAATGTTACAAGTATCCCGTTTTTGAAGACTTCCTAGTTCGTAGACACAAATTTTAAGCTCAACGCGCACTTCGCAATGCCATTTCATAGTACGAAACGCTTCAGATTCATATATTATTCACATGCTTTTTTGTTGAGCGGTATTAACGGTCAGTAAATGTTACCTCTTACTAGTTTAGGCTGCTCCACCTTCGGGTGGTATTTCCATCATATACAATATTTCGGTTTCTGCTCTCTTCCAAAGTTGCTTCTTGACAAAACGCCACACCGCCAATATTGCAACCGTTGGCCCTTAGCTCAAGTGATTTTCACCATCGTTAACTTGACACTTATTCGATTGGAATATTTTTGGGACCGATCGTTTGTTCATAATACAGTGGCGCTCAGCACTGATGCGAACTTAAAATAGTTCATGTTGATCTTATACCTAATAATTAATTAGATTTTTTTATTTTCCTTCTACAGTTGTTAGACCTTCACTGCATTAGTTATACTTTTAAGCATGTGAGCCGCTGTGTCAACTGACCTTGACCGTATTCACTTGTATGAGATGTGAATAAACACTAGTAGGCAAATCGACCACTGATCCTGCTCATGCCTACGAGACGTGAAACCATAGGCGTACTATAGGTGGTAAGGTCAAATAAGTAGTGGTGGATTGACTACCACTTAGCCGTGTTCCCTGTCCTGACTATCACCCTTGGTCTGGCGAAGCTTGTGTCAGAAGTGAAACGTTATCGGAACTTGCTCTAACCGATTGCACTCAAATTTGCTTGCATGATTTACACCTAATCGTTCCCATTGTTTTACTGATGCTACGCAGAGCATGCTTCATTGATGTTCGTAACTTTTCACGATTCCTGAAAAGTAGAAATATTCATCGATGCATCAACAGTGTTTGAACCAGTTAACTACACACACACACAAGCGAAATATCTGAATACATGATTTATCACGGAGTAGATCTGATAAACTCGTTTCAAAATAAACCGTTCGCATTGAATGATGTACTTACAAACCACCTGACTGCTCTCGATCGCCTGTTTTTAAAGTACATTAGAGCGGTTTTATCAGCGTGGATCATTCACTCTGCGACTGATCAAATGAACTAATAACAACTTCTGGCTGTTGTGATATGCTGTCGCATTCTTCGACGATGCCTCGTCACATTGACGATGTCATCAACTTATACCGACTTTTTCCATGAAGATAATGGCCGATCTTAGTGATATGGCTGAACGCTTTCCAACTGACGGATTTCAGAGTTTGATTAATGTATGATTAACAGTACAACACTTGGAATACCACTGTCTGAGAACGTTGAATGCTAACTCGCGTCAATCTTAAATCAGATGCGGCGGTAAATTTACAACATCACCACTCGCAATTTTTGCGAGGATCTTCGCTGACCTGCCACAAGCAATCACGGTCTGCTTATTTGGATGCTTACTAAGCCGGTGCCATTTTCTATTGTGCCTTAATACCAAGCGTGACAGATGTTAGAAAAAGGGTTGACTTTAAAAACGCTGTTAATTATGGTTTAAAATAACAGTATATTTCTGAATCCAGCGCACAAACCGCTGAAAAATGATCAATGCGATGTGCTGCCTATGATCTCCGAACTCCGTATTTACTACCGGTTTCTGGCTGTTTGCCCTCATCAGGTAGAGGCAGCAAGTTTAATTCCAGTGAGGCTTGAAACAATAGAATGTAAATAAATGATGCTTGATTTTGAAACCGCAGCTACGCTCTGCAAAACCTTAGAGGATTTCGGTGATCAAGAAATGCAAATTCCTGGCTACGTTTCACTCGGAAAAAGGGTTACTTATAAGTAGTCAGCGTTGACAATTCTGAATGCATCTGATTCATAATGTCCATCATTATTGTCCGTAAACTTGAGGCAAATGGGTAATTCAAACAAGATTTCTCGTAACTTTGTATCTCCTATACTTAATGTTTACGGGTGTTTAAAATAGTTTACAAGTTGTTACCTATCCGAAGCCGCTCGTATTTCTGTAAAATTTCAATGTGCGTTGTCCATGTGAAAAATCGTATTCATTCATTTTGCACTTAACTTAAATGAATTGAAGTAAAAATAAACAACCATTTCGAGAAACATTCACGGTGTATGCATACATTGTAACTTCCGTTCAGATTATACAAAATTTCGGCGGATTTTTAGTGAAATCTGACGACTGTGTTTCGGTAATCAAATTGGAGCTTCTGCAAGCAACGTCCAATAACAACTCTAGGCTAAAGTGAGGGACTTGCATAATTTCAGCTTTTAATAACGGTCTATTTGCATGTTCTTCTGGGCATGACAAAACGTATATCGCAAGCTTTGAAGAATAATGGAGGCGCGAAAAGTTTAATTATATTGTGGCGGTGAGTGCGAAGAGCATAGACTGAAATCCATCGAACTTTTACTAACTTAGCAATCACATGATTGGTCTAATGAGGCTCTAGAAACATATGCGATATATTCAATATAAAATAGCCGTGACCAGCGTACGTTTCGAAGCGGCATACAACTGTTTCTTCAACTTGATTTGAACCGTAAACTAAAAACGATTGGCGTATCGAGTATTTGTACATAATGTTCGTGAACTAGCATTTTTCAATTTGATTTTCTTCATACCAAACAGTTCTTGAGGGTTAGCAGACACAAAATAATTTCCGTGGATTCATTGTCAGCGATGACTATCTCTACATCGGAAGATTACCCTTGTTTAATTCAATCACTCAGGCTTTGAAAGATGCAGTAGGTCTAAGTATATAGGCGTTAGAACGTCCGAGATCTTCAATTCGACCAATCACGTGATTGCTCAGTTACTAAAAGTTCGATGGATTTCAGTCTATGCTTATCTCACTCTCCGTCCCAATGTAATTAAACTTTTCGATTTTTCATGTATTGTTCAGCGCCTCCATAATTCTTCAAAGCTTGACTTAGGGAAAAAGTTTTCGAGCTTCATGCTACATCATAGAGATGTTCACATCCCCTGACTTACATACAACAATCGGAAATTTAAGTTTTTGTAGTTGCCTAGACGTCCTTGATCTAAATATATTTGCAGTCATTTACTATGTTATCGTGGGGTAAGTAAGGACTTCACAGCTAATTCGAGACTGCAATAATATTTGCATAGAGTTGAGCGTGAATAAAAACCTAAAGCCTGCGTAGATTAATCTTTGATTTCTTTGTAGAAATATGAGTCCTGAGGACGTATGTTCCGGCTCTCGTTGATTTTGATTCTAAATGGATAGATTGGGTTGGATCTATTTTAATTAAAAATGAGCCAATCACAGTTCAGTATTTTAGGTCACAATGTTTATAAAATAATGACATAAATTTGCACACTTAAAAGTTTACTGAAAATGCTTCTAAAAGTGAGTATTCGTAACATTCTGTTTATTAAATTTATTGATAGTTCATCAATTGTAATGCAAATTGATCAGCATTTCTCATCTAGAAAATTAGCTCACTTAGCTTTGTTTCACATTGTCTAACGGACGTATGGAAAATGGTTATCGCAAAGTAATGCACCTGTGCGTAAAATGTGAGAACGGAATCAATCTCACCAAGCGTTTTACCAAATCTACCATCAAATTGCCCTGCTTTGATTCTTTTGTAGTTCGAACCCAAACTTTACAGCGAGGTCCTAATATTCAATATGGAATTTCGAGCTTATG
>JACCGJ010000070.1:0-36271 GCA_013407085.1 Atriophallophorus winterbourni
AAGAGTAATCAGACTCTGACTAGGTTTGGATTCGTAAACTAGCTGAAGTTAACGCAACCAAGAGATCAGAAATCGCACTGGCTTTTTTCCATAGTGATATGGCTCAGATTCATGTTGTGGACACCTTCTTGCAGTGTTTCATTAGTCTTGCACGGATGTGCAATCGTGCAATATTTCTGTGCTGTACGGCTAACACCATGCTAAAGTGATTGGCCATCGGTAGTGAGCTGCATGCTGAAACACGCTGGAGTCTCACTACCATTTTATTTATTTTCTATTTCTTTTATCATATCTGTCTAGGCCTGGGGAACCTCACATTATCTCAGCCCACTTGCAGTCTATGACTGTGCGGCACTTTGCCTGGATCAGGCTTATGCTTTCACATCATACATCAGTCTAACACGTCGTGATCTTGTTTCAGTCTCGTTGGAAAGCTCGACTTCGACCGACTCCAACCTCTCTGCGGAACACGATTCCACCTCCGAGCTCCCTTGGCTCCGTTCCAACGGTGGATCTCGTTTCGCCATGGGCGCCTCTCCGCTCCCGCCAGATTCCCGAGGCATGTATTCGAATTTGTCCCCAGAGCAACGTCTCAAACTCGCCCGCTGTCTGCTTCGATCGCACGCATTCGCCAAGCAATTCAATTCGAACGATGCGCAGCGGAATATTCTGTTCGAGGCTGGTGAGTGTATTTCTTGCCCGATTGCTTGAGCATTTTCTCGTGCAGTTTTGACGTGATTGTGCGTTGATGGTGTTGTTGATGCTGATGGCAAGGTAGGAAGGAGTGATGGTGACCACAATTGATCCGTATCCGCCATTGTTTGTGGGCTTCGGAAATGAGACCCGGCCGAGCTCTTTCGGACTCAAGGTTTAATCTGTTTTTGCCGTAAATCATATTCCACAAAGCAATGTGAAGTGTGTTGCTGTATTCCCCGAGTTCATCTCACTGTGTACTTATTTCTTCCGACCTCGTGGTTTGGGTTTTATCGAGCTTCATCTAGGTTGTCGTTGTAAAGCTGCTAATTTCCCCTGGCGGCCCCCGCTATCCATGAACTGTTTCCTCTCAGGTCACCTTCCCTAGGCGCCTGTTCTGAAACTGGACTCGAAAACTGTTAGAATTGTGTATCGGTAGGTGCCCAAATTGGTTTGAACTTGTTTCAGGAACAATGTTACCAAGGTCTAATTTACTGTGAGAGTTGTCAGGCGGATCTTGGGTAGTTGGTCTGTAGCGTCAACGCAGATCTGTGACTTTGGGGCCGCAATGCGGTGCAGTGAAGTAAGTATTATGGAAGCACAAGCCTGATCCAGACAAAGTGCTGCACAGTCAGAGACTGCACGTGGGCTAAGATGGTGTAAGGTTGCCCAGGCCTAGACAGATATGATATGGAAATGGCAGTGAGACTCCAGCGTGTCACCTGATTACACGGTACAGTACTGCGCGATTGCACCCCTCCACGCAAGTGAGTGGGCATCATCTGAAGGCCCGCTACCCCCTGTGGGTATGATCCAACATCAGCTAATGGATGCTAACGAATTTGCTGATCGTCATTCCACATTATATCGTGGCGACCGAAGTATCGATTGCTCTCTTGAGCATGGCATTTAACTTCCCATGACGCCAGTGGTGCTTACTGCGCAAACAATTGCTTCATATTACTTGATTTCGTTCTATGCGCATTCCTCAACTTTGCAATTTCCCCCGCCAGGTTTCAAGGTCAAGGCCAAACCGAATTTGCTCAAACAAGAAACACACAGTCTGTTGTGTGCGCTGCGAATTTTGTTCCAGTTGGCTGAGGAGGACACGCCAATTCGCGAAGAGGTTTGTGTCTCGCTTCGTCGTGTTCTATTTCATTGTTTCGATTTTCACACAGAATTGTAAACCTCATGAGTCTGAAGAGCCGCGGTATGCTGGATGCCAAGGTCATGTCTTGGCATTTCTGACTCGTCAGTCTACCCTCTTGAGTATACCCTCGTCTAGTGTTTGATTTTCATAGTTGGTTTCTGATTGGCTGATATCGAGGTCAGGGGATCTGGAAGACTGACTAGCTTCCTTAGATTGGATACCTGATGAAACTTGTTTCTACTGATCTAATTTCGCTCCATTTGAGTCCGCAATTTCGGATTTACTCCGCCATACAAGATGTGTCAGGCTACCCTGAATTGCGAATAGATGTCTAAAGTGAGATGATGTCACTACGGTTTCTTTTTTCCCTGTTTTGTGGTTCGAAATCATGTTCAGTGATTGTAGGCCTTTTGGGGTGCTGGCTCGTGCGTGACACAATGAAGGGGACGCGAAGCCGCCAAGAATTTGACACACTGATATATCTTTACTGAATGTGTGTGGTTTAGTGGGAGGAAAACCTTTGGGTCAAACCTCCTTACTTTACTTTACTTTGTGCGACTATCTCCTGGAGGATGAGTCGGCTTCACTAAAGAATCTTGGGAATTTGTGTACAAAGCGGCGTCCCCAGCACCACTCGGAGTTTGTTCGAGTCAGCTTCTCTAGCCTTTGCACAACCAAGTGCCATCTGCAAGGCAGCAGGAAGTTGCCAGAAAGAGGTGCTGTGCACGGCAAATTGGAATCTGTTCCAGATTTTTCCTCAGCGTTTTCTCCCGAAGCCTTTCCCGCGATCGAGTATCCCGCAAGGCAGCGGAGGTTTAAAATCAGGGTTTTCCTTCCCTTAGATGAAATGCCCTCCCGGGCTAACGAGCTACATCTTCCCGAAGCAAACTGGTTTTCAGGCGCCAGCCACTCGCCCTCGCCCCTTCTCCTGTTGATAGAAGCAGTTCCGCCGGCCTCGGAGAGCCACTAGTGCAGGCCAGAAGCTGGACTTGGTTGTCAGAGGCTATTTGAGACGCGTGCCATATGGGAGTATTTCATAAACAGTGGGAGCTTATCCCCACTGCCACCCCCGGCTATGACAACCTCCACTGCCCTGTGGCCATATGCAGGAAAAGATTTCAACAAACACTCTCGAGGAAAAATCCGGTGTCCGGTTAAGCAGATCCAAGTCTTACTCAACTCGTTCTATGGCATCATTGTCCACATGTATCCGCGTAGCTGTTGTCTTGGTTCCAATGGTGTTGTGGTGTATCGGCAATAGACAGTTATCCATATTGAACTGCCCTGGCGTACACCGGTAGGGAGCACACTCCATTGCACTTCTGTGGAAGCAGCAGATACTGGTTAAAAGCTATGACTCGACTCGCGCTGAGATCTGTGCCTAGGGCTGTTTTCAGCGGTGGGAGAGATCTTCAAATCTCAATGGATGGCTTCCGCCTGCCTCAAACTTAGTAACCCCCAGTCTGAAGGTTACCATCTCGCCAGGGTCTTCTATCCCGATGGGGATTAGGAACCGACCGAAAAGCGGTCTTTTTTTCATGGAAACAAACCGCTTCCGTGATGGTGAGAATACTCAATTTGCTTCACATCTTTTGAGCGGTGGTGTTTAGTGTTAATTGTCATTAGCGCGTTCCTATCCTCCCTCCATGCCTTCAAAGTTGTTCCAGTGTGAGCGAAACTTTATCGGTTTTAGCCAAAAGGACCTCAATTTTCTTTTGAATAGTGCGCGAATGTTAAAGTATAGTTCAAGTATCATTACGGAGACCTCGTTTGCTAACAGGTGTGTTGGCCTCCTTCGGTCGATGTCGACCATGAATGTACATCACAATCCCATGAATTTCATGTTTTGCAGCTTTTTGAATGACTAAACAGCCCGATTCGGGGGAACAATCTCTCCCACAGCGCTGGCAATCATAGTCAGAACTCTGTTGTAGGGTGTCAGTTACTCGCCGGCGGTGTGCTCTGCGTTCAGCAGCCAAAAGCTGTATCTGCTCCTCTCCAGCTTGCAGACGACGCTTTACACAATGCCTCCAAAGTGAGCGGTCTAGAGCAAGTTCTTCCCAGCTCGCGGGGTCAATGTCAAGAGCTTTCATATCTCTTTTTCAAACAACTTCGCACCTCAAGTGCGGTCTGCCCAATGGTCGACTTCCTAATTGCAACTCACCATAGGGTAGATCTTTCGGAATACGACCATTTTCCATTCTATAAACATGACCAAGCCAGCGGCATTCTTCCGTCGGAGCATGTTGCGTTGTCTTCCCCCAAACCACTCTTCTCTTGTTTAACTAGCTTCCCTTGTCTTTTTTTCAGACTGAGGATCTGCTCGATCGTGTCATTCTGGAGGCACTCACCTACTACCACGGTCTGCTCATCGACGCGCATCGACAAGCCTGGGATGCGTGTCTCATCTTGGTCATGACGCAACTGACTCGCTTGAACCCGGCCACCCGCTTTCACCGCCACGCCACTCGACTGTACGCCAGCGTGTGTGACCTCGTTGCCATGGCTGTGGGTGTCTCACCCGAGGTGGCGGCTCTCGTCCGCTTGTTCCTGCTCCGTTGTGGTGCCTTCTTCCTACCGCCGACTGCCACAGACGCACTGCACTGAAGCGCGCGCGGTTCTCAGTATCGTTCCATTCAAATGGTGGTGTGCCTTGCTTCTCTCCACCTCTGTGCGTGTGTGTTTAGTTTTCCACTGTCTGGCTGTGTCCCGCCCCCCCTCCGACCCCAAGGGGTCATCCATGTGGCCGACGTTGTTTGTTTGTTTGTTTGTTTTTCGCTACCATCTGACTGTCGTGTGCAAATCGCATCAATAGACCAGGCTGTGATTTGCTTTTTTTACCTTGAATTCGTTTTCATTGTGCTTGAGCGAGAGAGCGCGCGCGCATGAGTTATCGTGCCCCTCTACTACTACTTGACTTTCTTGCATTTTTCTCTTGTTTTCTGGTTGAGTTTAAATTGCAGATACCACCCACCCCCCACGCACACCCCTTTCACCGTAAGCCATGTGGGCACCGATATTCCTGTATGATTCTGGTTATATATTTTTTTCGGTTTCTCATTTCCTGGGTCATATTCACTCTTGGTGTCGATCGATTATTCTGTTGTTATCCGTGAGAATGGGTTGGGAGACTAGGCGATGGGTTCATCCAATCGACATTTTGTTGTTGGGACTGGGATTACGCGCGGTTGACGTAGGTTCCAGGTGGTGAGTCAGCTTTCATGTTCACTTATCAGGTCGTAGGGTTCACAAGGTTACTGCTTGTCGTCGGGTTCACGGGAATGAAATGAAGAAGAAGAAGAAAGAAGAGAATGGGTTGGTGAGAGTCGTAGCCGTTTCCGCTTAATCCACGTCTGAGTTTGATAAGGAAGAAAGCTAAACCATCTCGTGCGTGGCCGATCACTGCATTCCTCTGTTGTAGAATCAACGGAACGTAAGCGGAAAGTGGGTTGTATTTGAGTCGGACCCGATGCTTCTGGGAGAGGAGGATTGGGAGGGATTACCTCGGATCAACCGAGTCCAAACCTCATATCCTACCGCGAAACCCAATATGTACTTTGCACAGGCTTCGAGGGCACTGGATTCAACATTGGTATGATGGTATGAAAGCACAAGCCTGATCCAGGCAAAGTGCCGCATAGTCAGAGACTGCACGTGGGCTAATATACTGTCAGGTTGTCCAGGCCTAGACAGATATGAGGAAGAACAAAGAACAGGAAATGGTAGTGAGACTCCAGTCTGTTTCAGCGTGCAGCTCACTACCTCTGGCCAATCAATTTAGCACGGTCTTAGCAGCACACTACGAAGTACTGCACGATTGCACACCCGTGCATATCAAGGTAATGACAACAGTAAAAATAGCCGAACGACAAACAGTTGGCCCGCGATTCGGGCCAACTTAGCCTGCATTGCGGCGCCAAGATAATGGGTTGGTAGGGATTATTCCAGTTCTATCGAGCTCAAGCCGTATTTCCTGTCCTGTCCAAGTATCCGTCGTATCTTGAATATATCTTGGATGGACAAAATGACTAATGCTTTCTGAAACTGGTCTGCAGAGCATATTCACCCTAGTACGGTGGCTTGGCCACGTCTACAGAATGGACAATGGTCGTCTTCTAAAAGATCTACTCTATATTGAGTTGAAATTGGGAAATCAATTTTTGGGCAGACCGCACTTACAATACGATGGCGTTTGCAAAAAGATATAAAACCTCTCGGCATTGACCCTACGAGTTTGGAAAAATACTTGTTCTTGTCTGCTGAACGCAGATCACGCCGCCGGCGGGAGAGATTGTTCCTCTCGAATCTGATTGCTTACTTATTCGATAAAA
Organism: Atriophallophorus winterbourni; assembly: GCA_013407085.1. NCBI lineage: Eukaryota > Metazoa > Platyhelminthes > Trematoda > Plagiorchiida > Microphallidae > Atriophallophorus > Atriophallophorus winterbourni. The sequence goes on from JACCGJ010000070.1 coordinate 6,175, forward strand.
TCCTGCGCCTCCTCCTCCATGGTCGACATCGACCGAAGGAGGCCAACAACATCCATTACGTTATTTTCACGTGATTCGAAGGCGCTCTAATGCGACATTAACTACGCCACTCCCACATTTCTCATCAATTCATCCCTGAGATCAACATGTTTAACCACGAATCCCACAACACAAGAGACAACCAATTGGTCAAACATGTATGCTGCTCACATGACCAAGAACGAAACGTCACATGCATCTTATATCGGTGAATAGCGTTGCCACATCTCTTTCCTCAGTGTTTCTGCGCCGGTTGACGTCCTAATATGGTTTTTTGATCGATGTTGTGTCAGTCGGTTCAATTCAGAACATCGCTTGTCTTTTCTTACTTACTTTTACTTTGTGCGACTATCTCCTGGAGGATAAGTCGGCTTCAATGAAGAGTCTTGGGAATTCGGGTGCAAAGCGGCGTCCCCAGCACCACTCGGCGTTTGTTCGAGTCAGCTTCTCTAGCCTTTGCACAACCAAGTACGACCTGCAAGGCAGCAGGGAGTTGCCAGAAAGAGACTGCTCCAGATTTTTCTTCAGGGTTTTCTTCCGAAGCCTTTCCTGCGTTTGGATGTTGCTTGTATCTCATGTACTTCGTTATCATGTCGCATGCGCAGTCAGCCGGAACCCCACCGCATTTTCTTACTCATTTCTTGGATTGAACCTCAGGGACAATAATTGCCATGGCTCACCTGGCAACTGCAATTGGTGACGGTTTTCATGATTATCGGCGACTCAATTGCCGTAAAGATTGAGTCTTCGTGCATGCATTACGCGCGAGTACTGCTACCGTCGCTTTAAAATTCAATCATCCTTCTTCATCTACTTGTAGATCAATCATTAAAAATGTTTGGTTTTAACACTTCTGGGGATTAACAAGTTATTGGTTTGGCATGTTACTTTAGAAAGGTTTATTTGAGGTTTTAATGGGCTCAAAAATTTACGATGATATCGGCGGTGGGAAGTTAAGAATATTCTAGATGTCTATCCTCTGAAGTCAACGTGATGCGGTTCTCAGTCGCGTTTCTTTTATTATAAGTTTATTATTACTAATGAGTAGTACATGAAATGAATATAAACTCCTTTCGATAGAAACCCATTGTCTCTGATCTTAGCCACTACCCTACATACTGTTGTGTCTAGAATAATTTCTGATCAATCATTCCATTTATTGTGAACTCAATCATACGAACATTAAGAAACAAGTCAACATGTAATCACAGATCGCAAGCATTGTTAAACACTTCATAGCGGGTGATGCACTGGGCGTCTTCGTATCAGCCGAACCGTGAACCCGAGTGTGATGATCAGTGCAACGGTGGCTACCAAAAGCAACGATCCTAGCACGATGCTCATTTTGGTGCGCTGTTCAAGTTGCACGCGACGGTTCGGGGTGCCGAACTGAGCACTGCGGACCCAATCGCCGTCCAGACGCTCCAATTGTTCCTCATTGATTCCTGGCATTGTCGTAGGCACGTCTGCCAGACGAGTCTCTTTGCCGTTTGAGTCGAAGCGACGGTAAAGGGTAGGCTATGGATGGAATGAAAGATGTTGTGAGGGTCTGTTTAGGCTTGATTAAAATACATAGATTACACAACCAGGTAAAAATAATATGGTCAACGCCGGCGTGCAACTGATTCAATACAACTGAGTTGTGACATTCGTTGCCAGTGCTGCGGGAGAGATTGTTCCTCCCGAATCGAACTGTTTAGTCATTCAAAAAGCTATAAAACATGAACGTTCATGCGATTGTGATGTACATCCATGGTCGACATCGACCGAAGGAGGCTAACATCAAACGCTATAAATCGATCCGTGATCCTATTCATCCTTCTTTTTCGCGGATGCTGTTGAATTTAATTGACTCAAAATCCACTCAGATAAACCAAGTCAAATATCCATCGATTTGACATAGATAACTAGAATCTTGATGACCCGATCTCAAATCAGACTGGGGGATTCCATCACGTTTCTGATTTTTAAAACGATTTGTAATCAAGCGAGATGACATCATTAGCAATACATCTTTCGAAACATCGGAATCCAATCAGAACCAAGGAATTCTGAGTACGAGACGTTTTGAAGGACGTTTTGCTGATGATATCGTCTAGCCTGATCACAAAGTGTCTAACAACAATTGAAGCCTGGTACAATATTTGCACGTTAGCCTCTCGGTCTAATTGGCCACCTGAAACCATTAACTTCAGTAGATGCTACACCTGTATATGTTGTGATACTTTTTGGTCTATAGAATCATTACCCACGTAATAACCCCATTTTTCGTACACATCAATCCGGTAATCAAATCCTTTTACGAAATAATAATAATAAATTAAATAAATTAATAATAAACTAAGTATTACTCATAAGTAGTTATGAAAATAAACTTTACGTGAATTAGTGTGAGGTGATGCGATCGATGTTCAGCTTACCGGTGCGACAAACGGCGGTCTTTTCAAAACCCTTCTCTCCTTTCCTTTCAACATGTTTGCCGGTATGCAATAATGAACCTATGAATGAGAGCAAATAGAAACATTATTTACGGTCGTGTTGCATCTCATTTCGAAACATAGACAAGTCATTCATTTTACTTGGCATTATAACCGCCAGGTTATTATTGAATTTGCGATCGAACGCCGTTTCACCGTGTACTGGTGCTAATCCCCAGCACAACGCTGTACTGGTAAAATTGTTATGGTGTGAACTGCATCAACAAAAAGTATTGATCACAAGCTTCGGAATGATATGCATAACACTACATTCTGTAGAAACATAATAGTAGGAACGCTCGACCACGACAATTGCAAACCGAAAATAATTCGGGTTTTCTCAGATTTATCTGCGAACGGTTCCAGCGACAACATGAGCAGAAGGGCAACGTCAGCCGCTGTTGAACGACTTGCAATTCGTCAAGAACGGTTGAACGAGCGCTTCAATTGAACCGGTTGACTCTATATCGATTGACAAATCAGATCAAAGTGGCAACCTGGGGTGGAAAGACGTGTTGAAGAGAGTGTTGTATTAACGGGATGTTTCTATTTAAGATGAGTGTGTGATGTTTTGTTTACGGTCATGTGCGTTCGACTATTTGGCGTTTGTCTTGTGTTTTGAATTCGTGAGTGAACGCGATTAGCGTTGGACAGGGGTTGGCCTCAGTGATGAATCGAGGCGCAATCGATAAGTGTGCGCAACTGGTGAGGGACATTGGATCCAGTGTCCTCGAATTCCTGTGAATAGCGTAATAGTCGTTAGGTTGTGGATTGACCTTGACGTAATCCTACCCCCTCTCTATATGACCACACGATCGGGTCAGGTTTCTAGGCTTTCGTTGATATTTCGCCGTTTTATCTTGTTGCTCGCCACACAACTTGGTACTCAGAGTTAACCATATGTTTACCAAACATGAAATCGTGGATTTTATCCAAGCACAAAGATTGTTTCTCTCTCAAACGGATATTACCAGAATTCTGAAAATGCGTAAATAGCTGTCAATCACCTTGAACCCAGTTGCAAAATGAGGAGTTACATTTTCATTATCTTATTCACTGCACGTAGTGTACATTGATAATCGACAACAGCTTTCAAGTTAATATGTTGCGTTGCCCACATTTCCCGTACTTTCAATCCACACCTGCTAACGGGCTGTTTGTCGTCATTTGGTGACCTTGAAACAACCTTACAGTGGAGAACAAATTTAAACTTGTAAGCCATTGTGCTGAAATAGAGAATCACCCAGTGATTCCGGGTCCAGCGATCAAGATGCTTATTAATGATCAGTGCTCACATTTTAGCTTTTAAAGACCACCACCGGTTTCTGTCCGTCATTGGGTGTCGAGTACGTTCGGTGGATGTGGCTTAATTTTGCCTGCTGGATTTCAGTCTCAAGTATACGAGACTTCAATAGCCACAAGCTAAAATAATAATGATTGTCGCTTACCTGGCAAGTATCTTCCACTACGATCAAATGTCCCGCGTATCCTTTCGGGCAACGTCGAGGCCATGCGGTAGAGAACAATGAACTGTAATCATCCACCGGGTCCGCAGCTTGGAAGCCGAAATTTTCAGACACTGATGCCCTCCCTTGCACTTCCAACTTGCTTGATGGTTCATTCAAAAATTCCTTCAGTGCACTTCTCACATTCGCCGTGGTTGTGTTATCGTCCAGCACTGAGACCAGCGGATTGCCAAATCGACAACTATAAAAACCGCCGAAAGGCATCGAGTAACGTGCACCCAGTTCACGATCCGTGGACACACAGATACGCAAATGCTTCCCAATCCCCAGTGGCCAGCTATATTCCGGGCAATTGAACTGGTGTGTGACCGGATTAGTGTCCTTGTCCGTGTAAACACCGCCAAATATGAATCCCACATCTTCTTGCATCACCGGTGGCTCAGGGATACTCGGGTCAAGTGAGCACCACGATGTCTCTGTGACTGCACACACCTGACGACAATCTGGCTTTTTATTCCACGTTCCCGGTTCACATTTATTGATACAGTTTCGTAGTTGTTGTGGTAGCAGTCTTACGGCCAGATAACCTTGAGGGCAAGTGAAATCACCCGTGGCGGGATTTTTTAATTCAAGTGGTTTACACAGTTCTCCTGGGCCTTTGCACGTTTGAAAAACCCCGCCAAACGGTAATCTATTCGAAATTTTCGGTTGTACATCTTTCCCAGTACAGTCAGGTGCCGCCACGTTGGCCTTGTCGTCGTAATACACGGAAGTTGGATCCATACAACCTAAAACGATATATTCAGCATTTATCGATCTAATCCATATACACTTGATAAGCAAGACCAATCAAATGTTAATTGATGGGTTCAAACGGGCCTATCAGAAAAGAGATAAATATGCAAAGTTTGCCAATCATATGATTTCGTTTTCAAATCTCTTTTCCTATTGGTTAAAAAATGCATCCGCGCTATTGGTCAAATAAAATGCATATTCGGATAAATTTTACATACCGATGACGGCGTTTGCCATATAGTATCGTTTCACTGCGGATTTGACCGTCTGTGACAAACGTAACACGATATCCTCATCCAATTCCGGTAAAGAACGGGATGTGATCAGTTCATGGATAGGTGAGCCACTCCTATCGATCGCAACCAATTGATCCTCCAGTCCATTTTCCCAGTTTTCCAGACTCAAATCATGAGCGTGAAAAATTGGGCCACCGTAGCTCTGTATCCGACTGTGTGAAACTTTTTTCCGGTAACTGTCAACCTATTAGAATCAAAATGTAATTGCTATTATTTGTTTAATTTCACTCGTGTGGTGTGAGAATGAAGGGTGTGGACTCTAGTCGTCAGTTAGAAACAGCCGATTGTCTTCATGAAGACAATCTTATACTTACATGATGGATCGCATTACCCAGCTAGTTGCTTTAAACCTGCTAACGGCTGGAGCATAAAAGCTGTAGAAGAGTAAGCATGACGTGTATCTTTCCAAGCTTTCGCTGTCACGCCACTTGCCAATAAACCAGATTAATCAAACATCTCAAGAAGATACCTGCGACAAGACAACCACTGAATTCCATTATTGGTTGTACATCTGAGGCTGACCAGCTATCGCGTAGTCTGATCTCGCCGATTCCAACCTGGAGGAGACGTGCTCTCCTTTCAAGAAGACCGTCATCTTGAACGACTCCATGCCGAATTAGAATTAACAAACAAATACAATATTTAAATAAGGTTATACTTGAATGCCACTGTTGCATAGGGTTCGTACACAGATGTCCAAACACAGAATTACATAGTGATTCGTGATCAATCACTCAAGGCGCTGGTGGATGACCAAAGTGATGTGTTGCTCACAATCCCCGAAATTACACTCCACTACCAGTTTCTGAGTGCTTAAACACGAATCACTATGTGATTCTGTGTTTGAACATCGTGGTTCGTTGTACGAACCCTATATAACAGTGGCATACAAGCATAACTTTGTTTACCACTTTACCACTGTGTTGCACTACGATTTTCATAACAATTATTGCTGCCATGCACGGATAATATGCCAAAATTTGATAAATGAATATGATTTTATTAGATGTTTAACAAAGCTGGTTATACCATTTAGTTCCGCAGTCAGGACTACTTAAAACAAAGTTTGGCGAACTCACATACTTTATATTCGTTGTATGGCTGGTTGTTTGTATTTTTTACACCAGCCTTTCTTATTGGATGCCTACCAGTATTGAGCAAAAAGTAGGTGAGTTATTATAGCGTTCGCGAAGATACTCAACTCTTGCGATATATAACTACTGTGTCATGCTTAAATACCGAACCAAATAAATGTAAGTGTCTCCAATCAACACTTCTCACCGCATCAACGAGATGTCCATGTTATTACGCTCATCGACCTTTGCATATCAAAATGCTATTTATAGTGTTTGACTACTTATTAATCAAGTAGTAATATAAAATGGAGAAATTATACATAAGTTAGTCAACCCGATGCACCATGAGTAAATCTCAGTCCGTGTCCTATGGAATTATGTACCCACTCGTTGATTGATAGAGCATTATTGAAGCTAATTGCTCCGGTTATCGGGCAGAAGATTGAATATTGTTAATTACCGGACGCTATGTTTAAGGGAAAACCGCACTCACCAGCGTTTCATTCACATTCAACGCGATTCCGCTCTTCACACTGAGCGTGTCGCTGAACGCAGCCGAGGCGGAAATCGCGAGCTTGTCACGGTCACGCTTCTCCATCCGAACCGAATCCTCGTTCAAAGTGTCCGTCTTTACTAGGATCCCGCCCACATCCACAGATGATATGCTGTGCGTTCCAAAGTCGCTGTAGTGAAGGAAAGACAGGTTTTGATGTGTTCAGCTGAAAGTTGTTCGTTCGAGATTATGTATTTTACCGCTTAAACATATGCTTTGTGTGGTATGTGGTTTGTTTGATTTTGTCTCACATAAAATTGGCCTCAAATTTGAGGATTATTATATCTATTCTCCAAGGTATGCGGATCTTGATCGTGCTGTCTATCATGTGATGAGTGCACAGAACAGAAAACACTCATTTTGAGTTACAGTGTGGCGGAGTTATATACAAATATCGATTTTTTGAAAGCCCGTGTGTGGACACATGTGATTGTACGGTTTGATTGTGCCAAACTTATCCAACAATGGTTCACAAGTTCAAAACTTGTTTAACATTTCTCCTCGGTTTCAAGGCTTGAGGATCCCGATCAAACTGTCCCTACCTGATGAGTGCGAAAAGCACGTAACCAGTAATGGGGTGTGTGCGATGGAACTCTTCCCAAATTGGGATATTATGTTTTGCGACTACTCATGAGTACCAAGTCCTTCGAAATATTCACAAAGTTGATCGTAACGGTCCACATTGAAAGCACTGAACTCGAGTTTCAATCTTATTTGAGCTCATCAGCAGTGCATATCCTGTCTCGGATCTAATTCGAACCAAGGACCATCACCATTGTACACTCACGCCTTACGTCAAATGACACTACTCAAATGTGCCAATCTGGAGAAACATTCATGAAGGCTTCACCGTGATCGGTCAAACGGTGGACGGTAGCTCAGGCCGTAAGGCGTGAGACTACGATGGTGATGGTTATTGGTTCGAATCAGACCCGAAACAGGATATGCACTGTTGATAAGCTCAAATAAGTGTGAAACTCGAGTACAGTACTTCCAATGTTGTGATAAAACTTGTGAATATTTTGAATGACTTGGTACTGATGAGTAGTCGCAAAACATATTGAACGAACTATCTTTAAGGTAAGCTTTCGGTTGCCCGAGCCATGATATTTTGAACCGAAACGACAGCTCCGCCAATCCAATCATTATTTTTAGTTTCTAGCGAGAGGTTATCTGCAATATTTAAACTAAGATATAACATATGATAGGTAAAAATACCCGAGTTAAATAGACACAATGTTATAATGGTTTGCACGATATATTTGTATCGCTTTGACAAGAGGTCAAACAGTGTTGGTTGAATAAGTTTGACGCAGTAGTTGCTTCAACGGGAGAAATTTCTCTGTACTTTGTTCTCGGTGTTTGTAATCACCGATCTGCACACCTATATATAGTCCGATCAGTAGATTGTGCAAAACATCAAACCGCGACCAACATTATAGGAGGGCTTTAATTGGAAAACTACCACTTTGACCGTTGTAAACTCATCCCCTTTCAACCGAACAATCACTTTGGAGCAACAATAAACAACATCAGTGTTGATTTGGATGTTGTTTAGGGAAAATAGGTTGGTTGTCTTATATTGGTTGTCTTATTGTCTTATTGTCTTATATTATGCTACTTACAACCGAAAAATCTAAGTGGAATAGCGAAATTATTCAAACTGATTGTTCCAAATCATATACCTTTTAACGCTTTTTAAACGCATCAAGCACATTTTCAATTCAATGTCACTGAATGGCGCGTAAAGCAAACTGAAAAATGTCATGTCACGGATACGCATACCTGATGAGCGGCAATAACCGCGAAACCGGTCGTGTACTTCCGTTCTGCTTTTCGAACGTCATATACTAGTCATTAATAAAAATCTGACTTTAAACAAAAACTACCATTATGCTGTTATTAGAATGTTGAAAAACAGTTGCCCGTGCTACATTGCCCTGACTGTGGGACTTCGATTAGTCCCCACATAAAAGCTAAATTTCAATTTGTAAAAGAGGATTTATCCGCGAATTCGCAAATGTCAGCCTAATTTTCACAAACCCACCGGACAAGCAGGTCGGCCAGATAGAACGCTCGTAGTCCTTCTTCAAAGGCAATCAGCTCTGCGGTGCCCACATCTTTTTCCCCGGCGCGATTGATAAAGCTTCCCGCGTCTGCTTCGCCCTTGTCAAATTCATCGATCACGTGGGTTGTGACGTTGCCACGAGCCAAGTGAGCCGCGATGTCCAGGAGACGGTTGCGGAAACGAGGATGTAGCGTGGAGTCGGGAATTAGATAGACTGTGTACCGGTGATGTCGCAGCTGACTGCGGACAACCAAGCCTCTTGTTACGGACTGAAAAGTGAAGGCGGCGATATGAAATTGTGAAGCCTATAAGCGGAATACACCATATCGCAATGTGGAAATTGGATGATCATTTGAAGTCAGTTAGCGAGTATGCCGTTTAGTTCCAAGTTAAGAGAATTAATGTCTTGCCATCAATGGTCACAAGTTTGATACTTCCATCTCAATACGTATAATAATTATTGCATTCATTTTCAGGGTTAACATTTATGAATCATCTTATGAGCCGTTGTAATTAGTGTATAAACTTCGTAGGAAGTTTGATCCAAGCACCAAGCTAAGCAATCCGTAATGTCGAACCTCTTCAAGCTGCCATTGGTCGGTGATTTAGGACAGTTTGGATTTTCGCTTGCTGATTGGTTGACTTATCCATAAAAACAATCTCTCTTTTCTCATTGGCCCTGCTTTCGAACTGTCTGATTGGTTGGGCCGCGGGAGAAGCAGGCGTATCTCAGCATAGATCAATATTGCAATGAACGACTAAGTGCTGAGTTCAAATGCATAGAAAATGTATCAATCCATGTGTAAAAGTATACTGGGGAAGATTTTATTATTTTATATACTTCGTAACGATACCACAGCTACAACAATAAAAGTCAGCAATATCTTAATGAAAATGATATTAGTATTTTTACTGATCTTGCTATGAAGCTAACATGCCGTGAATCGATATAGATTGTGTAAACATACATACCGGAAGAGGGTTAAGCTGTCAGTGCCTATTTTCCCGACCATCTTCTGATACAAAATTTTCACCTAGGTATAATGAGAAATAAAGATTAAGCGCATTTTACCAAGTTTAAACATGTTTCTCAGAATTGTTAACACCCTAAAACCAAGGCTCCAAGCCTCAAACCTCAAGTCATCAGGCTAGTTTTTTAGCAGCAACAGCGAAGATGTCTGCATCGTCAGCTCAAACGTCTCGCAAACACGGAAACCCACCGTTTTGCCTCTGAGAGATTCCTTTTCAAAGGAGAAATCGCCATTCATGTGAAAGAAGGAGGTACCAACATCGACCGCGGAGTTGATTGAGAAAGCCGTCGTGGATTTGTACTCGCTGGTCGAATCGTACACGTCGGAAGTTAGTTCCAGGTCCGAAGATTTGAGGGGTTCTCGGGGGAACGGAGAAGAAGTGATGTTGAATAGCAATGAAGGTGAAGATGTCGAGGACCGTAATGTTCATACGGTTTTAAACATGTACTATTTCTATTTTATGCAACAGGTGTGTAAATTGTATAGAGTGTGTATCGATTCTGTTGATATTTTTAATCATATTAAAGATTCAAGAATTTATGGTATAAAACAGCTCGTAGCTGTACAACAACATAGAATAGTCGTATAAGGACAATAAATATATATACAAAATAAATTGAGGCACTAGGAAGATCGACCGTTTTGTTGTTACAAAAAATGTCATGTATTGTCGCGGTATGATGGAAAAATATTCGTTTGGATAAAGATCATGTTATATAAACGGGATATATCCAATTTGTTAATGAAAATCCTTTCACTAGATGATTGTACAACATCTGACCGTAAGGAGTTCCGTAAGAAACAAACGCGCACCGAATAGAAGAACCGACGGCAGTTCCTGTGGGAATGGGGAATATCAAATGCCAGTGGGTGAGCACGTGTGACATGGCTTGACCGGAGGCGAAATAGATGCCTCAAAGGGTGTATCTTTGAGTTCATTATTTTATAAGTTAGGATTAGATCAAATCGAACCCGTCAGCGAAGCAGTGTATCCAAATTAAGATGCATAAGTCGATTCTCATATGGTAGGTTGCGGAGACAGCCATCCATTTTCGTTGCTCTGTGATAAATCCTCTCGAGCAGCTTGATAACAGTGTTATTAATGAATTTACTCATTTCTAGATAGTGGATCACTTCGCATGGATCTAAGATGTGAATGGGCTATCTAAAGTTTGATTCTGAAACTTGCTTAAGGGAGTCTTTAATTGGTGACCTTGCTTCACGTATTACGTCTGGATAACGATAATTTAAACGCTTCCTAATCAAGTCAATAATAAAGAAAATAAATATCCCTATTTGCTGTTTCGTGCTGTTTATTCGTGTTTAGTCCCATCTACGTGGTTAGACACACGTGTTTGAACAGGTTGGTCGTACGAACCTTATCCAACAGTGGCACACAAGCGCTACTTGCTAACCATCCCTCCACTGTTTCAAGCGCATGCGATCCTAATCTTACTGTCTCTACTTGATGAATGCAAACAGCACGAAACCGGTCGGGGGCGTGAATGACGGAAAAAGCATGGCAACTGAATATTTTGTTTCTGGTTACTGGTTTTAACCCCAATAAACCTGTGTTTTGGACCCTTGTGATTGAACAGGTTGGTCGGACCAGCCTTATGCAACAGTGGCATACAGCGCTCCTTGTTTTCCGCGCATCTCCGCCATTGTTTCAAGCGCAGCGGATTCTCTGATCTTACTGGTTCATTCTAATGAGTGCAAGTAGCACGAAACCGGTCGTGAGTGTCTGTGATGGAAATGCATGGGTTTGACCCCATTCTACATGGGCTTGCACGCATGTTATTGTACAAGTTGGCCGTACCAGCCTCAACCGATAATGAATATACTTCTAGTTATCATGATCGATTGGAATATGTTTGGGACCGATCGTGTATTCATAATGCAAAGTAATTTGAGTGCAATCGATTAGAGTCAACTAAGTGGTGGTGGGTCGACTACTACTTAATCATGTCCCTTATCCTGACTGTCACCCTTGGTCTGACGAAGCTTCTGTGTCAGAAGTGAAACGTGACCCAAGACCTACTCTAACCGATTGCACTCAAATTTCTTCGCATCTAGTTATCGTGATTAGAATAATTAAGACGTGGTGGAGGAGGAGGGTTTTCATATTGATGTAGTTATTGAATATGGTCGTGATGATGTTGATCTTATTTGATCTCACTTCTTGAACTAAAATCTGTGATGTACATGCAGTCGATATTGATAAGGATGATAATGCTGATGGCTCGTTCTATTAGGTTAAACCCGTCAGCCCGGGATTGTTCAGACAAGTACAAATTGTACGCTACCGATTAGGTCGTTTGCTAAGTCAGCTGTATAATTTAATTATTGCGATAGAAGTCAACGCTAAGGGACTAATCACTGAACGAGGTTTACCGTCATCAGCCAAAGACAATGAAGAGTACGATCAACAAGTAATGCGTTGCTCACATCCCCATCCCTTACACACCACTACCGGTTTCTGGCTGTTTGCCGTTATCAGGTGGAGACAGTAAGCTTAGGTTTAGTGAACCTTGTAACAGTGTAAAAGTGGTAAGCAAGGTTTTTCTTTGAAGCCACGGACTAATAAAGTTTATACAACCAACCACAATCGCAGTGTGATGGTTAATCAGAGAAATGGCTTCGTAAAATACACCCAACTCACCAACCATGACATCGTCGGGAATGAGAAATTTCCCATCGGAAGACTTTAAACATTTCGTATAGCTTTCCATTTGAATCGTTGGACCACGTTCTTCATTGACCAGGTTATCCCAACCCACCCCGGGAACGACACTCAAGCGACGCTTGTCCGCCAGATCGGGGCATTCCGATGCGGAATCCTGATGATCAGCGAGTTGTGGGAAATCAGGCAACGCATAATTCAGAGGGTCGACGTTGTTGGTTTTCGTGGTTGTTTTGATGGCTGATCTGATAACAAAAAATACAGGTTCGATGAAAGAGTAGTACGTCCATTCTCACGAATGCATCGTGCTTTAAAAAGCCGCTTGAGTTGATGTGAGTAGTGGGGTAATGAGGCAATGGAAGTGTTTGGTGAGTGAAGAACAATAATATATAAATATAAAATAAATAAATAAAAATAAAAATAATAAAAATCACGTTCGCGACGTTGCATTCTGGCTTTGTTCTGTTTTCCTCAGTGCTTAGTTAAGCACGACACATCTTCGCTGAAAGAACGCAACGAATATCTCGACATATCATCCCTTCATAACAAGAAGTAACCCTTATAACGTTACGACACATAAATACAAGAATTTTCGCAGTGGCATGATACTTTTCAGCTCAACTTTCATTTGGATATGAACAGCATCAAACCACTGAATATTGTGATTAACTATTTACTCAAATTTGATTGGATAACGTGTATATTGATTTTTGAGTTCATAATGAGGCCAGCCTTGTAACCTTTCATAACTCCGGAATATACACGAAAAGAAGTTTGCAAAGATATAGCAGATTACTCAGACCAATGGTTTCAGATAGCAGCCCCGCAACTCCAGTGAATATCAACCACTCATCCAGGATTCTGCCCTAGCTGAACACCAGTCTAGGTCATCTCTGGAAGCGGTCTGACGTGAGTTTGAGACTCAAGGGGAGAGTTTACCTGGCCTCAGTCAGGTCGGTCTTACTTTACGGGTGCGAGAGCTGGGCAGTACGCGCAGAGGAGCTCCGGCGCTTGGAGGTGTTTGAACATCGATGTTTACGGAGGCTTGCACGAGTGTGGTGGCAACACCGCACTAGCAACGTTGAAGTGAGGCACCGTGTTCTAGGTGTGAACAGCCTGATGCTACGAGACCTAATCGACCGTTCCCGTCTCCGCTGGCTAGGGCATGTCTTGAGAATGAAGCCTGAGCGCCCACCTTCCGCGCGCTGCGTGTGTCGGTTGGCCCAGGCTGGCGGCGGTGTTCAGGTGGACAACCGCTGACCTGGAAGAAGGCCTTAAAACGCTTGACGTCGGGTTTAGCTCGGGTCGGACGAACGCGGCTTCCTGGGTGGGGTCCAAGGGATAGTGAGTGTCTGTGGCTTGACACGCTGTCGACGATGGCTGAGAACCGGCAACAGTGGAGAGAGTGCATTCTATTTTGTGTTCCCCCCTCAAATTTTGTAAAAAAAATCAAAAAATCGACATGTGGAACAATGGACAAAAATTCCCCCTCATATTGTACTTTTTTTCTTTCTTTTTCTCGTGCATTGCCGGGTGGCACTTTTCATTTTTAAATGATTGTGTAAATATATATATATATATATATATATATATAAATATATATATACAATATATACATCTTGTGCATTGAATGTAACATTTGGCTGGCTGACACTTTCATGATAGGTTAACAAAACGCAAACGTTTTAAAAACAATGTGCTACTGATAAGTAGTCACAAAAGTAAACATCATACCGTCCGCGTTTGCGATATGTTGTGCATCGGTTACATCGTCAAAACACGGGAAGTCGTTGATCGATCGCTTTCACGATTGCCATACATAGCTATAAAACATTATCCTTCTATTTTCGGTTAAGAAATCAGAAAATCCAACGTATGATATTACTGATACTGTTTTGATCAAAGAGTGCAATATCTTTTCACAGCCAATGAGCCCAGACCTCTGCCGCATACTCCATCGTAGGGCGAAGGTAGACGTTCATTATCCGTGGTAACGTTAGCAGCGAGAATCCAAATTTCGAAGAATATATGAAGGATTCTCGAGTTGTGTGTTGATATGAACAGCAGTAAACCACTCAATATTGTGATTAACTATTTACTCAAATTTGATCGGACAACGTTTGTGTTGTGTAAAGTAGGAAAAGGTATCCTCTGATTCGTTGATAGAGCAATTCGAACTGATTTAGCTGAATTATCCTTTCTTTATGAGGCTTGTTTTGTATGCTGAAAACTAGTTTTTTGAGCGGTGATAGATTCGCTACATAATTTCAACATCCTACGGTGGTCATGACTGCACACCGTATTCCATGATTGGTCTCAAGTATGTATTCATGATCCTTGGAATATCTTGTGCAAAAATTACCCAAATACCCGTCTGTAGTATATTTAGTACACGTGTTGCCTTTGTAAAGTCAGTGTTAGTTTCAAGTAAGGTTTTTAAATTGGAGCATATCCAGACACCCAAATCTTTTTCTTCACTGCAATTTTCAAGGACATGTGAACCTATATGGTATGTAAACTCTACTCGATTCCCCACATTCATGAGTTGAATGGCAGTTTATTCTTCAACGACTAGCTTTGAAAGCGTATCTAAATTTTTTGTAATAGCAGATAGTCTTCTGGGCTACGGATGCAATGCCATATCATTTATGTCGTCCGCAAATAACGAGATGTTACATCGAACAATTTCCGGTACTTCATTGATATAAACCAAAAAGAGGATCGGACCATGGACTGAACCTTGGGGAACTCCGCTAATTGCTGCGATGGGTTTTGATAATGAATAGTCACAGCATAGTCCACAACAATCCACATAAATCTGTACATCAATTATGTAGAAGTAGTTTTTTTATATCTCAGAGCCTTCAATGTTATATGTAGTACCAAACCAATTAGTACCATCTGTCCGATGTCTGCTTGAACGACGCTTATGAGTTAATATTAGCACCCGCAGTGCTCCATCATAATGCTGATATTTTATACCATGGCGCGTCAAAGCGATTTAGTCATATCTATGATGTAGGTTGGATCCCAAGAGCATTGACATTTCGAATGTACGAACGTCTTTGGTCTGTCCTAGCGAATTTCTCATAATTTGAACTCGCCATCAACTAGCGTTGTCCATTCTATAGGCATGACCCAGCGACGTAGGTTGCTGAACATTTTCCAGAGCATCACGACATCCGGATTATGTAAATTGCAAGACGGATCTTCTGTGGATGTAAATCGTTCAACTTGCCTTCGTATATTACGCAGCTGGTTTTCATTTGGCACAGACGCATATATGTCTTCATAATCTGTTTACTCGTCATAAGCTGTTTGCGCAAGGCTCTCTACACTGTAAACATGACAGATACAGGTGCTCTAGTGGCACTCGCGATGTCTAGGCGGTCTAAAATTCCCAGACGGTCAAGGTCAACTGAATCGATGTGTCTCGCAACGACCAGCTTTTGGAAAGGCAGTTGAACGCAGGCGCATCTTGTGTGTCAGACTTTAAAAATCAGAGTCAGTTTTGAATAATTTGTGCACTTATTATGAAGATGATAATGCTTGATATCGTTAGTTTTGAAACAATGAAAGCAGGCAAGAATAGTGAACAAATGATGAAGAGCAAGCAGGCTTCAGGTAGCGAGAGCATTAGGGTTTTATAAGAAGTGTGATATACACGGATATGAAGTTATTTAGAAAATAATCTAATCATTAATCTGATGGAATGGAGATGTGATAGATGGATAGATAGATAGATAGATAGATAGATAGATAGATAGATAGATAGATAGATAGATAGATAGATAGATAGATAGATAGATAGATAGATAGATAGATAGATAGATAGATAGATAGAGAGATCGATAGATAGATAGTTTGGTAGATAGATAGATAGATAGATAGATAGATAGATAGATAGATAGATAGATAGATAGATAGATAGATAGATAGATAGATAGCGAGATAGATAGATAGATAGATAGATAGATAGATAGATAGATAGATAGATAGATAGATAGATAGATAGATAGATAGATAGATAGATAGATAGATAGATAGATAGATAGATAGATAGATAGATAGATAGATAGATAGATAGATAGATAGATAGATAGATAGACACATCCATACAAATACTCGTAGACGGATCGTAGACAGATATATATGCAACTCACCCTACAGCAATAAAGCAACAAATGGTTACGGTCACGCGCCACATTGTTCCGTACGCTCGACAAGCAAACCGCGACCGAATGGTGCCGTACGCTTCGCGATCGCCGTGTTTAAATAAACACGAATGAACTGAATTCAGTCCGGACCAAGGTTATCTCGGCGTGGGTGATTATACATCGTCCGGTCGTGTGTGTGAGGTCATGTATGTGTGTTCACGAGTGTGTTGCAGTTTTGTTGCGTAACACGCACCGACCTCACTAATGAGCAACACCTAATTGATTTAGTGATAATTCGACCGAGATTCAACGGATAGCCTTACAAACCTTGTGAACGATGCAACAATGCAAACGATTTTCGACTTATTCACTTTTCGGCTGCCAACCAAGCATGGCAGGCCCATCATTTGGATTAATTTGACCGTTTGACTTAAATTCGCCATATGGATCTGTAAGCAAATGGGTTGGTTGTGCAGTTCTGATCAACAGTGCGTGCAAAGTATAAATTTTGGACTGTCAATAAGCGATTAAAAGGCTCACTGAATCTAATCCCATTGTCTCCACCTGATGATGACAAACAGCCATAAACTGATTGTGGTTTGTAAGTGCGGAGGAAGTAAGCATTCTAAAACTGGTCATTGTCAATAATTTGATCGGTTGAAGGAGATCCATCGAGTGCATCAGCCATCCAAAGTCGGGCTGTGCCAATCTGATTAACACTGACCTTGAAGTATAACGTTTTTCACCACTTAATCGCTGTTTCGAGGCTCACTGAGTCTAATCTAAGTTTCCTACCTGATGACCGCAAAGAGATTGAAACTGGTTGCGGCGTGCATGTGACGATGCTGTGAGTACCGCAATACATTTTATGCGTTCAACAGGGAATCACTCTGTGATTCTTTATTTGAACATCGTAGTTCGTTGTCGGAATCCTATTTATTTGTAGCTTTAAGTAATAACTGTATTTGTCTGTATGAAACTTAGATGCATGTATACTACAGTGATGTGTTGTTGTCAGCCTTCTACGGCAGATATCAACATGGTTGTATATCAGATCTTCGAGCAGACGCGCACGCGCATTTTCAACTTAAAGATGTTGTCTCCAAAGTGTGGTACAGTCAACGAAAAATAGTAATCTTCGATTGAAGGAATGCTTTTCACGATGGGTATAGTAAATTGAACATAGCTACCCGTTTGCTTCATGTCTATACTGATGTCCGGTTGCAACAAGATTTATTTATGCAACGCAGAGCATCTGCGTTGACTGCTGGGTCATGTCTGTCGGATGAAAGACCGTTGTCACTAGCTGCTTTGACGTATGATAGAGCGAACGAGTATAGCATTGAAACGTGGTTTATCCAGGCAAATGAAGCATATTTGTCTATAAAGTCTAGGTGACTCAGACCATGCTTCCAAATATGCGTCACCTTGCTCAAAATGCGTCAACAGAAAACTCTGAGGAAAATAGCGAACTACGGTCTCGTAGACGGATGGTTATACTCTCTTTGTTGCTTTGCGCGTAAAGGCTCGAGAGGCGATTTTGCTACATACATAAAGGGTTTTACTCTATCGCTCTAAATTCATTTGACAGGGTTTCAACTACTAATGATTTATTCACCTCCAGATGCAGCACCAGAAAGTGCTGATCTCCATCTACTAGAAAATCAGGTACTTCATAAATTTATACTTACTTACACCTGTAACATTATCTAAGGCATATAATCTCCGTAGCGGTTCATCATTAGATTCTACCGTCCATTGCGAATCGCTTCGAAGATTGTCTGTAGTTCACCTCCAAACTCGTTCAATTACAAGTCACGGTCAGAGAGCATCAGCATCGGCTTGATAATAACCTGCGATGAAAAACCCTTTACCTGGTGACCGGGGTCGAAATTGATTTTTTACGGATTTGTAGGATACATGAGCAACCATTTAGAATACTCCGCGTCGGTAATCTGTTACCCTAGTCAACCTTTCGGTGAGCTGCATGCTGAAACACGCTGGATTCTCACTACCATTTCTATTTCCCACCTCATATCTGTCTAGGCCTGGGCAACCTGACAGTATCTTAGCCCACGTACAGTCTCTAACTGTGCGGCACTTTGCCTGGACCACGCTAGTGCTTTCATACATGCATGCCTCTCGATTCTGGGAACAAACCGCACATTGGATGTGGTAACGTATAGTTTGAGTCAACAAAATGTTTACGAACGCAACACACAGATTCCTGTATGCTCCTACGTCCAACCAATCAAACCAAGTGTGTCGCAAAATACACCAGGACGTAGTGCTTTGTCAAAATTCATTAATAGGTTCGGAAATATCTGAAGTTTGAATGAGAACATGACCAACGCAGTTTCACAAATCTCGTACACGTGTAACGTTTAAGGTTTCCGATTAATCGCTACTTGTCCCAATATACATGCAGGCATGTAGCTGTCGATATATTGGGAACCGTATCTCCAAAGTGTCTCTACTTGAGTTCAGTGTGACTTTTATATTGGGAAGTAGCTGCCTTTGGTGTAAAACTAATAATCATAGTGCACTCCGACCAGCCGTCAAGTCCATTTCGGTTCGCATCAACGCTACATTCCGCACGTGTGACCAAGTGTCAAGATTTTGGTTTAATTGTACAAAACCTTCAAGAGCTTTTAAAGCACTCCTACAAGCCACGAACGTTTACAAGTCGTTTACTCCATCCCATCAGCGGGAGACAGTAAGACTATTTTACGTGAACCTTGAAAGATTTTTGTTATTTTGTTTTGAACTTTCTCGCATTTGCGCAACATGCTGATAATGTAGCAATTTCCTGCAATATGGCGGTTCGCACACGCCGATTTGACTTACGTAATCAATAATCGCGCGTGTTGAGTGCTGTGTTCAGCACACCGACTATCATATAACAAGGTTATTTGGAGGTCACAGCGCAGATTAATTTCAAACTGGGAAATCAATAATTTGACTGATTATTCCTGTAGTTGTCAATAAATCACGTGATTAGAGCGAAGGATTTCGGCTTTACGGTATTTCACATCAAAGTCAGAGAAATTGATGCAGTCAACATCAAACGTTAAGCAAAAATCAGTGTCACGTTTTATTCTGTAAACTGGTTCGGCTGTTATCGATGTAGTCAAAGAAATGACGGATCTCAAACGAATCGCTTCTGGTCACAAAAGTTGGGTCAAAAGATTTTGCCCGCAACCGCCTAAGCTGTCCCTGAGACTTTGGTTTCAGGTCAGAATTCATTAATAAGTAGTATATGACGTTCGAAAAGCAGGACGTAAGCATCCAAGACTTTGCGCAAAAGTTGTGAGGAACGTGTAAATAACAGAGAACGCCTCCTTAAGCTTTACTCGATAGCCCGTATTAATCAGATGAGCAAGTTGCGATCAGCCAATGTGAGTGATGTTCAGACGTTCACTTTTCCCGTTTTCGGTCAATGTGGCCCACTCCACAGGGGTAGGTGATTGATTTCTGTTCATGTGTAGACTTAACAGTGACAACCCAGGAATGGGATAAGATTGTCATGTTCCAGCACAATATTTCAAAGAGTATGCAGCCTTATTTAGTGTGTTCGTGTACACTGTATTCACATTATACTATCCGTTGTATACCAGTTGGTTGTTTATGTATTGCAATCACTTCTACTTCACTACTGATTTCGGGTTGTTCTCCCTCGTCTTATTGAAACAGCAAATGTCAAATTTCGAGATTGATGATTGAAAAAGCAACAATAGCCACAGGGTCTAAATATCGATCTAAAGATCAATATACATAAATATTATCAATTCAATGCAATTCAATTTTAATGGTCTAAAAAGCATATATCTTTACAAAAACCACAGAAAAATATGGAAATTTACAAATAACATATCTCAGTAAAAACGGGATTTGTTTGCTTACTGAACAGTTCGGGAATCAGGTAAAAATCCAAATGATAGAAACTGTTTTCACTCAGTGGAATGGCACATGTATGTCCATGAAGTCGAGATGATTTGATGTGTGAGTTCAAAGTTATTAGGTTGTGGAATACATAGTCTCAATGTTCGGATGGGTCGACAGGAATTTGTCTAAGCTGGATTTGAATATGTTCAAGTTGGGTGCAAGTGCAACATTCGAGGGTAGGGAGTTCCAAGTGAAACATACACGTACAGAATAAAAATATCTTCGACAGTTCAGTCGCGAGTCGGGAATTAGTACTGTGTACTCATGACTGAGGTAAGGCAGAGTAGATTTTTGTCACTAGTAAGGTGCAATATTATGATTGATTAGCATTTAATGGTACGATTTCGATTTGAATAAAGAGATTATCACACAGTCAGGTAACTTACACGCGCTAAATTAAAATACATTGCAAATTGGTAAGCCATTCCAATACCAATATCACTTTGGGCAGACTATTTTGAGCTGGACAGAATCGGAAAGGGATCTTGGAGTCTGGGTATGCGGCAGCCTGAAGAACAGCCTGCATTGTGAGGTTATCTACAAGCGTGCTTCCAAGCTTCTAGGTATGCTGCGATGGATTTTCAGAACCTTCTCGCCTGGAACGTTGCCAAGAATCATGAAGACCTACTTAATTCCCACAATGGAACACGCATTGCAAGCATGGACTCCGTGGATGAAAAAAGATATATTCTTGCTTGACAGGATATATCATCGTGCAACTAAACTCGTGCGTGGTTTTCGAGACCTCACATACGAAAAAAGGTTGAAAAAGCTAAAGCTCCCCACTCCCCTTCAACGTAGACTTCGAAGTGACGTTATAATTACTTACAAGATATTGAATACTCCAGATCATCCACTCAAACATTTGTTCAAATACCGTGAATCAGGAATTACACGTAGCCACTCAGCGGCACTACAAATTCCCCATTCCCGTACTAATTATCGCCGATATTTTTATTGTGTACGTGTCTGTCTCCTTTGGAATTCCCTCCCCGAAACTCTTGTCATCTCTCCCAGCATCGAAACGTTTATTCGAAATTTGGATACTTATTTGTTGCATAATGATTTGACGACACCTGCGTATTGACTCATGGTAACTACACAACTTGACTATACTTGACATTACGTTTATTTTATACCTATTTCCTGAACGAATATTTAGTATGATATGGTAATTGTGAAGCTGTGCTTTTTGTGACCATAAATTCTTGAATCTTGAATCTGGAATGTTCGAAGTGTGGGGTAAATATGCATACAACCTGCCATCCAGACTTGCTAGCAGATCAAAGTTGGACTAACTTATCCAACAGGTGGGAGACAGTATTACTAAATTTACATGTTAACATAAGATCGCCTCGCATTATTATTCGTGTAAGATTCCTCAGATTCACTCGCCTGGGTAGCTCAATGTATGATACCGACAATCTCCATTCTATAAACGATCAAAAAGCAAAGTATCTTTTAATAGCCATGGTGTCAGGCTATAATCAGATGATACGTGTTCAGTGCTAGAGGAAACGAGCCTGGGATAAACGTCCAAATATCCACTGTAACGTGGCTAGCAGTAAACAAACGCATTTGTAAACAGCTTCACATTGTAGACCATTTTTCAAACTGCCACTAATCCAGCAACATCACTAACAAAAACCTATCCAGAAACCTAGGTCTTTTTCTCCGGTCGTTTAATCCAGGCATTGGGCCCCTGGCTTGTAAAGCAAGATTAAGCTGTGAAAAAGTGTTAAACATTGTTTGACATGGGAGCCACTGCTGCTAGTCCAGGAAAATCGCAAGGTTCCGCGTTGTGGTAAGCGGAAATTCATGAACTTCACCTGCCGGCTTCATGCAATATCCACCATTGTTCGATTTATTTGCACACACGACCCAAGTCTTTGCTGTCAGTGATCATGTGATCCTAACTACTCTGCTTTTGTGCGGCTGGCCCCACGGGTATATTAGGTAGGCGAGATAGTTGCAGAATGTTATCCAGTCGAATGCCGTGCAGTTCCAGATCATCCACCTCTTCTGTCACAGTTGAAAGCCAGGTCTTCAATTAATCACCTTGAAGTTTTAGCCGATTCTATTCGAATATAGGGTTGAAGACGAGTTTCATGTGCGCTATTTCAGTTTTACGGAGGGGGTGTCCAAACCACTGTAGACTTCGCCGTTGTATGCAAACGGAGAGCAGAAGTAGACTGCTAAATCACACTCGAACGACACAAATGCTCAAACTCATCTCATGATTGAACATATTTTGACCGCAGTGGTCACATCTGTGACGCTTTACTTCGCTACCGGCTTAGCTCGTGATCTGTGGCCTTGTATTTCCTGTAGACTGACCAACTGATAAGCATTTAAGCACGTGATTATCTCGGGTAACCAATAATCGATAGCCTTTGTGTTTTACTGAGCCCAAGGTCATAACGAAACAGTTAAAGCAAATTAGGCATCAATAACAGCTGGACAAGCGATGAGAGATTGAAAGGAGATCTAAGATATGGAGATTGGAAATCGGGTAGTTGACCTTTGAGCAGGCCATACTTAGGGTACACATACGTTGGAAAAAGAAATATGAGAGCTCTGGATATTGGCACTTCGAGTTGGGACGAACTTGTGCTTGACCGCTCACTTTGGTGGCAGTGTAAATCGTCAGCTCCATGCTGGGGAAGAGCAGATACGGCTAAAGAGAATGGGCTGATAGAAACGTTTGCTCCCATAGGCGTGTCAAACATCGTGGTTTCCAATAAGTAGATGCAATTGTCGTAATATCTACACCGAGGCCTCTACATGGTTTCATCTAATCGAACTAATTCAAACCACACTGGGATGTCATACGTCAAAACTTCACTGTTACATAAACGTGTACGAATTAAAAATCACCTCGATCAATCAGGATAAACCTGGGAACACCGTGCTCAGGTTTACAGTAGAAAATCTTTAGATTAACCAAAGGGGTGATATAATACAGAAACCATATGCGCACATGCAACCATAGTCGGCACAATTGTACAAGAAGAAGAAATTGACTTTATTCGTACACACGAATTTTCAGCTGTTACAATAATTTCACCACAAATTTAAAAAATGATAAACATGTCCCGACATCGAGTTACAATTTGTCGACTGAACGATTTTTCTTGTCCGTCTTAATTGATTGACATACGATCCAGTTTACTAGCAAACGTTTTTGGGTCAAACGTTTCACTGCAAGTCCCGGTATCTCGTACTTCGTTCTAAAGTGCACGTCCAAATTTGACCTCAGTTGATCCGAAAATATTTGATGCATTTTACCCTTGGAGAAATTAATCGTATGCACGGCCGATTTGAAGGCCCCGCAATAAAAGGTATAATAGCTTGGTACATATAGTGGTTACTTTGATTCAAAGTACCATATAATTTCCTGTTTTGTGGTCGAGGGGGCCGCATGTAATAAATGGGATGCAAACAAGTACCAAGTCAAGTAATGGGGCTGTCGCATTATTATTACAACTGATTGAGTTTTGCTAGATAGCATCGAGCACCACAAGAACAGGCTCACTTTAGTGTGTGAATTAACTTGCAAACCAAATTCAACTCCGCTTTTCTGGCAGATGTTGCTAGTTAGGACCAGACCATTCTTTATTCCTGTGAAGTGTCAC
The DNA here is from genome assembly GCA_013407085.1 of Atriophallophorus winterbourni. Lineage (NCBI taxonomy): Eukaryota > Metazoa > Platyhelminthes > Trematoda > Plagiorchiida > Microphallidae > Atriophallophorus > Atriophallophorus winterbourni. The sequence goes on from JACCGJ010000070.1 coordinate 30,396, forward strand.
GAGACCGCGTCTAACTTCCTGGGATGATAATAATAAATGTATCTAGCTTCAAGTCATCTTTAATCGATACTGTCGATGTTTCTTTTCCTCTCATCGAAGTATGAAGTAAAAATTGAAGGAACTCTCTGTTTGCACCAATCAATAGCAAATGTAACGTTGTGAAGTGCCCTAGCGAAGTGTTCCAATCATGAGCTCTTGGACGATACGCAGAAACGTCACTTTACGGCACAACACAACAGCAGCAGTCGCCTACAATGACCGACAATAACAATCGCAAACGATCAGATCTTGGAGGGATTGAATGAGATCGGGTTGAATGGCAGCAGGGGACAGGAGATAATGTAGATCAGCCGTTACGCGATTCGTCAAAGTCGGTCAAACGAACCCCATGTGACCTGGGCTCGAATGGAACCGTAATCAACAGGCAAATCAGATCACTGACCACCGTCACATGCAGGTTGAAGACAGTGTTGTGCTAACGAGAATTGCCTATATAAGGTCAGATTTGATCGATTGATGTTCTATAGTGTTGTGAGATTCGTGGGTGAACATGATTTACCTGGGAAAGGTTGACCTTAGGAGTGAATCACAAAGCAATCGAAAAGTGGACAAGGAACTCGGGGGTCAAGTGGTTAACATCGATTAAAACCTGTGCAAACAACCTCAAAAACGTTTTGACAGAAAACGGGATTACACGTTGATTTGCCTGACACAATTATCACTTCCCCTTCACAATATGAACCCACGTAAAATCAGCAAGAACATTCACAACATTCAAACGGTTTATTAAAAACATTGAGAACCACGGGTCCAGGGCCACACGCGATCAAACTTCTTAGTCCGTTACAAAAATGGGTACAGAAGCAGCTGGTGGTGGTGTTCCATCCTGTTCGTCGTGTCCTGTCTGTTGGATTGCATCGGTGCTGGTTTGACGTCGAACCGCTGCCCTCTGTTCGAATAGATTGGCTGTATGGCAGAGGAGATCTGCACTGGCGCGAAGCGATTTGATCAAAGCATCTTTTGATGGGTTGGACACTGGGACTGAACAGCGAGTACCCGTCTATGTTAAATGAAAAGAGAGATTTACATCAAGACTAAATGGGGGAAACAATGGAAGCTAAAAGTTTCAGGTCACCATCTCGTTGTTTCAAACGCGCACAAGGCCACCGAATCACTGGGTTATTTGGCAAACCCGCGCACCCGAGAGAGCAAGCAATCGCCCAGGGGGGATTGTTGGCACAAAGGGGAGGGTATATAGACCGGAACGAACTATTGATCAAGCATCAACTCTAGATAGATTGTGGTGCATTCATCATTCATTCAGTCCTCTCCATACCGGGTGGCACCTGAGGCGAAGACAACTTTACACCAGTGGTTCCGGTATGTCGCTGCTTCCGTTGCCGTCTGCACCGTGAATCCTTGTGCATGTAGTTCGCGTTCCAAAGTTCTGCGCCAAGTTTCCTTGGGCCGTCCCTTTTTTCGTTTACCTTGCGGATGCCAGTGCATGGCTACCTTCGTATGCGAACTGGGATCCATCCTGCAGACATGACCGAACCACGGATCTGTTGTCATCGTTTCCGTAGCAATGTAGGTTTTACGGGATAAGGTTGCTAGCCCTAAGCCCAACCCTCCTCCTTTCTCAGACGGGCTTGGGACCGTCTTGGCGGAGTTAGATTGTGTGTGCACATTTGTGATTTCGTTCGATGTACAGACATTGCGGGATTCATTCATTTCGTTTAATACACGAGTTCAGTTACGGCTGTGTTATGTCGAACCCAAGGCTGAGGCCAGTAGTAGCACATCAGAGATATAACACTAGTTTAAGACTGTTTTGCCCAAATGTCGCGTCACTCCTTATTTCTTTGTTGATCATTTAACAGTTAGCATGGGCTATTTTATTGAAAAAGACCCAAGAAAAGCTTTGTTGTTGGCCTCCTTCGGTCGATGTCAACCATGAATGTACAGCACAATCGCTTTATTGTCTGAAAATAATAGTGGCGGTGCTGGTTTGTAATTGCTTGGTCCCTAAACATCGGCCTATTTTTCAATTACAACGGTATTCAATGTTGAACCTGGAAAATTAAGTTGAGTTCCAATGTTATCTTGGTTGCTGTTAAGGTTGCTGCTTTTTAGACCATTGAAAATCTTGAATTACCTTGAAAGTTCTTCCCAACTCGTAGGGTCAATAGCGAAAGTTTTTATATCTCTTATTCAAACGTCTTCGTACCGCACGTGAGCTTTGCCCAAAGGTCGACTTCTTGATTTTAACTAAGCAAAAAGTAGATATTTTGGAATACGATCATTTTCTATTTTGTTTATGTATATGTATGAAAGCACAAGCCTGATCCAGGCAAAGTGCCGTACAGTCAGAGACTGCACGTGGGCTAAGATAAGATCAATATGCAATAGTGATTGAGCGATACAGCTATCTGAGCATCTTCAGAGTCCACTGCCATCATCATCATCAAGGACTTCATTAAAACGGTAGCCTGACCCGAATGCTGAAATGCCATACAACCGTGAAAAATTAAAATCCTGCTAGATGTGGACGGGCGGGACTTAAAATACTACGGAATACATGGAAAGTAAGCACAAATAAACTAAGATGAAGCGCATCACCTCTCATGGAACATGTATTCAATCAAGTTTCTTGAACGTTTGGGTCAAAGTTAACACGACAACTTCCTTGCTGCTTTCACGGCCATGCATCTGGAACAACCCTTCCTCATCACTTACTTGATATCATACACTAAGCAACGCACTTTATGGGGGACGATGCTCAGTGCAAGACCGCCACTGACACGGTTCGGGGACAATATCCTGGAAGCGTGATTAACCACTGCTATATCTGCTCGTATCGGTTTTCCAGCACCCCTGCATAACGCATGATTACACGGCTTACGCGCTTGATAACTCACTCTCGAGATCAGTGCCGTGCCGATTGGGGGGCACTTTTGGGGGGTTTTGGGAAAACATGAAGCCCATGCCCAACCGCTCCCTGAAGTCCTCAAAATTCCCGAAGATTGATTGATCTGTCAATGGTAACGTCACGATAAGTCTGAAAGAGCAAACTCAAGGAAAATTCATAAAAAATTCGAAAACAAATTACTATGGAATGACACATTACCGTTGTATCAATACATACATTTTTTACATCCCTATTCGTTGAATGCCGCTTAAATCAATATAGCACACAAGAACTATACATATCCACAAATACTTCAGGTTATTCCCGCATCTCTGAATGGAAGCTTCTTCATCACGGTATACCAAATCTTTGGTTGACCGACGTTGACCTAATCCGATCGTTTTTATGCAGTTTGTTGTGGTGACGTAACGCCGTTGGCTTCATAATTTCCGTTGTATATGTATTCGTTCATGAAAAAGATTGTTCATAATCAGAGTCAATACTTCCATGTAATGCCACGTGTAGTCGATTTAAATACTCCGCGTAAGTTACCACGCTGATTGAGTCACTTGCCTGTGTTCCGTTTACCCACAATAAAAAACCTACTTAATTTCAACTATGCAGCATGCTTTGCAAGCTAAAACTCTCTGGTTAAAAGTATACCATCGTACAAACAAACTCGTAAGTGGTTTCCGGAAACTAACGTACAAGGGAAGATTGCAAAAAAACTGAGAATCCCCACTCCCCTTCAACGAAGCCTTCGGATACTTACATAAAAAATAATAAATACCCCAACATCATACTTTGAGACATTTATTTGAATACCGTGAGTCAAAATATAGACGCAGAAACTAAGCGACACTACGAATTTTCCATTTCAGTATTAGCTGTCGCCAATATTTCTATTCTGTACGTGTCTGCTTCCTTTGGAATGCCTTCCCCGAAACTATTGTCATCGCTCTGAGCGTCGAAACTTTCATTCAAAATTTGGACACGTATTTGTTGTATAAGGATTTGACGACAGGTGCGTATTGGCTCATGGTAAGTATTCAACTGGACTATTCGTGACATTACATGATTATGCGTAAATGAACGGTATTCGCTATGTTATGGTAATCGTGAAGCCGTGCTTTTTTGACCATACATTCTTGAATCTTAAAAAACAGCATGGTGCGCATGTGTTTCTTTGACCACTTATCCAATTGGGGCATCAAATTCCAAGTCCCATTGACCGTCATTCATCTTCACAGGAGTGGCGCAGTCAGCAGGAGACACTTACGCAAAAGGCGTGGCGCAGTCACACTCAGCTTTGCACCGCAAGCCGATTATTCCAAGAAGTGCTGCGATTGGTCAATTTATAGCAAACGGACCACCACAGAACATTCCAGTAAAATGTAGCGGTTTTCTACGTTTGACGCTGATTACATTGTGTATTTGTCTAACATTACCTTAGGCATTCATGTAATTTGAGTCTTGACCTTTGTCGCTGGGCTTGACCAAGTAGTCAGAGAACTGTGCAGTGGTGACCATGTAAATACAACACCCACTCTACCAAGCCACGTAGTTCCAGATCGTGTTGTCTCTGTTTGACGACTGCAGGTGATAATGATCCGGTCGTAATGGTTATTGATGTTAGGGGGCAATTCGCTAGTTGACTGGATGCACTTAAACACTTCGACAATGCGCAAACCTGAATCTAAATCGAGATTTCAATAGTCTGTCCATCGTTATTTCACGTTGACAAAAGCCGGTTGATCTGGAGCCTTCGCGGCCGAATATAGTCAGAATCAATCATTTTTAAACGATGACAGGGAACATTGCCATCAAGTACTTGTATTTGGGGACTGTTTACAGAGGGTATACTGATTTTTGCATGCTTGTTGCATGGAGTGTCGAGAGAGGAGCTTTTTCAATTCGAAGGACATTGAAAGCGGAAGTTTTCGTTTGAGTGTCACTCGAACGGTAAACGGGATTTTACTGTATGTTTTGATCGGGATGTAGGTACCAATGCAATCAGCATGATATTGAATCATTCATGATTCAGATCAGTGTAATATCGTCTTAGATGTCAATCAGAATATAAGTCATATACTATGGATTAAACGTGCGAAAACCGACGAGCTCATCAATATAAACCATCACTTACACAGTTCAGATTGTTGTGAGCAAACGAATTCATAATTGATGCTTGCGCTGGATTATAGGGAATCGGAAAGATAAATTGACCCGCTGTTGGAGGCAATCCAAGTGGAAAGATGTGTGGAATGAATGGTTGCATATTCGCAGGAAATGCCCCACCGTGAACCATATTGTTTTGCCCGGGACATACAGAAACATCAGGCGCGGTTTGACCAAAAGGCGGGCGCTCAAACGATAGCAAGGGCAGGAGCGGTCTTGGTTTATCGGTGTGATGGTTCTGAGTGGATTTTGCCGATGAGTCTAGAGGCTTCTTTTTGTTTCTTCGGCTGGCTTTCAAATGTGTGCGAATTTTCAACCGGACTTGTCGGGAATCGAACTGTGGGAACTCTCGACGACAGGCTGCTTCGATGCGCATGAGTTTTGTATACGGCTGTCGGGTAATGGGTAACTGTGGGTTCAATAGCTCCTGTGTCAATTTTCTAACAAAGTTCTGAAATAAGTTGAAAATGATGGTTTGATGGCAATTAACTGTTAACTGCTAAAACAATATAAAGAATAGGCTTCGTATACGCGTGTTCGATGGCAGATATCCATGTGTGATCTTTTGGCAGATATTTGTGATACAAAAAGGTGTGAAGAAAAGATAAGTCTCTGGAACTCTACCCTATGAGTTAGGAAGAACTTGCTTCTGAACACTCACTTTGGAAGCTCTCAGTACAGCCTCGTCTCCAAGCTGAAGAAGAGCTGATATTTCTCTTGGCTGCAGAACGGAGGTCACTCTGACCGCGTTCAAATGCCGCTAATCCTTTAATCGCTGTGAAGTCCTCGG
>JACCGJ010000071.1:0-19597 GCA_013407085.1 Atriophallophorus winterbourni
CCCCCCAACCCCCCCAACCCACCCCCAACCAAACCACCCCCCCCCCCCCCCCCCCCCCCCCCCCCCCCCCCCCCCCCCCCCCCCCCCCCCCCCCCCCCCCCCCCCCCCCCTCCCCCCCCCCCCCCCCCCCCCCCCCCCCCCCCCCCCCCCCCCCCCCCCCCCCCCCCCCCCCCCCCCCCCCCCCCCCCCCCCCCCCCCCCCCCCCCCCCCCCCCCCCCCCCCCCCCCCCCCCCCCCCCCCCCCCCCCCCCCCCCCCCCCCCCCCCCCCCCCCCCCCCCCCCCCCCCCCCCCCCCCCCCCCCCCCCCCTCCCCCCCCCCCCCCCCCCCCCCCCCCCCCCCCCCCCCCCCCCCCCCCCCCCCCCCCCCCCCCCCCCCCCCCCCCCCCCCCCCCCCCCCCCCCCCGACCCCCCCCCCCCCCCCCCCCCCCCCCCCCCCCCCCCCCCCCCCCCCCCCCCCCCCCCCCCCCCCCCCCCCCCCCCCCCCCCCCCCCCCCCCCCCCCCCCCCCCCCCCCCCCCCCCCCCCCCCCCCCCCCCCCCCCACCCCCCCCCCCCCCCCCCCCCCCCCCCCCCCCCCCCCCCCCCCCCCCCCCCCACCCACCCCCCCCCCCCCCCTTAAAAAACCCACACCGGAAGACGGTGGGAAGAATAAAAATGAAGCCATTTCGTGGTTTAAATATGTTTACCCGCGAACAAGAAACCCGAATTGGCCGAGTGCCTATCAGCTGGTTGAGTTTGTCCAGCATCCAGGTGAAACAGTTTTCGTTCCCTGCGGTTGGTGGCATGTGGTGTTGAATTTAACGGATACGGTCGCCGTGACACAGAATTTCTGCAGGTATGTGTGTGACTTGTATACTTGTCGGGTTCATCTCTGTGTTACTAGCTTAACTAGTTGGGTCGTGAGTGTGATACATCCTACTAAACGATAGTTTGACCTCACTTTGTTTTAGCTCGGCAAACTTTCCCATCGTATGGCACAAAACCTCTCGGGCTAGGCCACGATTTACTGAGACCTGGTTAACTGGCCTCCGCTCTCATCGCCCAGATCTTGTGAAAATCACAGAAGGAATCGACACGTCCAAACCACTGGAAAATATCCCGTCTTCATCCGCATCGTCGTCTTCTTCGTCGTCATCTTCTGGTTCTGAATGTTCTTGTTCGGATTGCGGTGGTGACAGTTCAATGAGAAAACGTTCACGAGGCAGGGACCACTCGAACGGACAACGATTGAATTCAAGGTCAGTGTTGTCGGCTATCAGACGCGCGATGCATACTCATCGGGATTCTTGTTAGTAAAATGCTTCTGATGGCAGTTTCTTTTCCTTGCTCATGGCTTATGCCTCATTTTGTAGGACTACCATTTGGTTGTTACATCAAGTCACTTACATGGAAATGGGTGGGCTAATTTAGGTTTTACACGTATTTGAGACTTTGTTAATTTGGTTGATTTTAAGAGTTGTTAGTAAATTATACTCTGACAAGCCAATGATTGCGGTAGCCAGTGAAAAAGTGCTCTCAACGAGCATTCGTGGGCGTTTCCGCACGTTTTTTGATTTTGTGCACATTGACATAATTGACTACCTCCTGCAATCAGCTGTGACCTTGACTTTATTGATTTTTGATGTGGATTGTTTAGGCTTGAAAACAATCTGCACCTATGCAGTATAAGGAAGTGTGCTCCACTACCTAAATGCATAACGAAAGTTCAGTATTAATACCAATCTGCTACTTTGACTGCGCATATCAATAATCACAGATTGATCGTGAAATTCTATTGTTCAGTTGCTTCCCTCCAATCGTTTGAATGATAAGCGTTAAATGATAATAACGTATCAACTAATCGTTTAATAAATTCACTGTCGCGCGCTACTCCAAATTTATACACAACTAGCAATGTGTGGAAATAATCGGCGCTAACTGTACCAGCTTAATTATAACGGTTTCCGACTCTCGCCGCTTAATGCGAAGATAACCTTTGCATTCTTCCTTTCATTTATCCCGTAGCCGCTAAAATCGCGTGCTCCTCGTAAATCCTGTTTCGTTTTCTTTTCAACAGTCGTCGTTTGTCCCGAAGTGCCTCTTCTCCATCCCCCAAACGCACCCGTTGAAAGACTATCGCTAATAACATGAATCCCTGATGTTGAATATTTCTGCCAGATTCCCATTGTGGTTCCCTTTTACAGATTAATAAAATCATCCCTTGTGATTAGGGAATATTTTATTGCCGTTCTGTATATTTTTCACCTGGGTTTCCTAAAGAGTTGTAGAATCTTCTAGCGTTGAAACCTCGACTTCGGATGGCATAAGCGAACAGCCTTATGATTTGTAGTCATGGATCCCGGTGATAGTGTTCGGTGCAAGGTTGAGTGTAACCGTTCATGCTCAGTCGGTATTCGATTTGGTTGCTGAAAATTCGTGTACACGAATAAAGCTATTTTCTTCTTTAACCCTTTGTCTACGGTAATTGGTATACGTATTTTATGATATTTTTGTGTTATTCTGCTTAATTATGGCATAAATAAAACACATGATTAATTTTTATGGAGCAGATGCCAGACGCCGCCTGACAAGTGCACTCCGATGGTGACTGAAGGTACCGACGGGAGCTACTGAGCAATCGACTGCTTGTTTGAGGTGATAACTAGAGTTACCGTCAGTAGACAAAGGGATAGCTTACTTAAGATGCTCTACGGGACCATTTGTCTCTCTTCGACAGATTGTCTGGTTATTCTTGCACAATAGTGGCAAAGTTTCAATATTGCTTATCATCATACACTGCTTTCGCGACAGAAAGAAACTAACCATTTTGATGTGAAAGCAAAACAAACAGATTTTTTTCGTCTGCTCGCGGGCAATTGCCTTGTTCTGTAAATGACCGGGACAAGAGCAAGCTACGACGTTCGTACATGTATTCCGTTGAAGGCTAAGTAAAGGATTCACCTATTCAAGGAAGCAAATAAAGACTCGGTTGAATCTCATTCCCGTTTTGCAAAACTTGATTTACGAGGGCCACTAGTGTATTGGGAATCACGTACCGTTTCGCGCCGACTAACCATTTTACAGCTTCGATAGACTACCATAAAACCAATCAGAAACGCGAGTGTGACTCGACTCCAAGCCCTTCAACTTGCGTGAAAATGATTGATACTACAACAGTTTGCACAGGTGGGGTGATTTGTTGGGGATCTGGATAATCGAACTCAAAATACGCGTTCTGGCAAACGTAGCATCTGCAGACTTGTGTTTTTAGGTTAATCTTGGATGCCAGCCGACATGCTCCGTACTAGGTTTTCATTGAAAAGTTTTACTCGGCATTACAACGATATCGTGGATATGTGATTGACCTGCACACAATCGTGACACTTGTTTACCTAGAGAAGGGGTACTTAGGAATCTATCCCACCTACAATAACGGAGCATAATCAGCCAGACTTAGGGCATCTACACCTCGCGTGCCACACTTATAATAAATGAGTAAATCTCAATTCGTTCCTTAAAACCTTCACTGTCATCATTATGAGCTTTCCTTATCATTCAAATTACCAAACATACATAATCACAGGAGCTTGTAAAAATCACCATTGACAATATTGAATCATATGAAATCCCATTCTTGATGTGGAGAATACGTATCTCAACCTGGCTTATAGGAAACACTATCAACTTTCACATGGAAAGATGTTTACAATACATGCATCAACCAAAAATGAATCTGCTCTTGGTCGAGGCAATAAGAGATCACGAGCTAATGGTTTCTGAACGCATACGTTTGGTATAATGTCGGTGGTTATCGTCTTAGCTGTCCTCGAATGCTCCAGCCGATTCTTTAGGACACATGGAGGCGTGGAAAATAACGGAGGGCGCAGTCTCAGTTTCATTCGGTGATCCGTGTCAACAGGATGAAACTATTCACCTTCCTAGAACAGCTTTTGCTCAACCAATTTGGGTGGTGCTCAGACATTCGCCATTCCAGTTTCAGCGCTGTATCGCTCCACGGGAGCAGGTGGATCGATAAAAATAGACAGAGATTGCCTGGCCAGGTAGCTCTCCTTTAATCAGCTGTCAGATTATTTGTTTCTTAGTGAAGGTCAACCTTGTTTCCACGGAGGTGAACGTACCGTTATAGTTTACGAGTTAGTAGCGATGTTTTCATACTGAATCCAATCATTTGAAGACTTCTTCGGAGAACCTGTTACTGGTGTTCTCTGAGCGCGTTCTACAAAACTACTCATCAACGCGAGAACCATTTTCTAGATTCCTTCAAGAGTACAAAATCTGAGTTGCCAGTGCGGTTAAGTTGTTCGCAATATCATGAATGTAACTGTCCAACCAATGTTGTTGTTAGCCGATGTCGAAAATAGATGTAAATCTCAAGGGTACGATTATTTCATGCTCCATAGCGCTTCACGTGACTAGACAGTCATAGTGATAATCAATACTCGATCGATCGGCGTTGTTTGCACGCTGTCAGCGTGATCTGCGTTCAGTAGTCGAGAGCAGCATCTGTTCATTCCCAGTTTAAAGACGCTGTGACTCCAAAGTTAGCGGTTAAGTGATGACGTTCTTTCCTACTCGTATGATCAAAGTCAAGAGCTTTCGCGTTTCTTTCGCAAACGTCTTTATAACGCAAGTGCCCGAGTATAAACATCTTGATTTAACTATCCATAGAATAGATATTTTAAAAGCCACCATCTCCCATTCAATACACACGATCCAGCTAGGGTAGGCGGCGTTGTCGTAGTAGGGTAAACATGTTCTGAAGACGGTTATCGATTAACCAAATCGAGTAATATCATGTGACTTTGATTTCCTTTTTAATGTTTGATATTGATCAGAATCATTTTGGATTTTTTCGTGCGCGTATTTTACAGGTTGAAATAAAAAAAACGGACAGTAGATTATTTTCTATTATTAGTATTATATGTCCTATTCATATTGCAGTTCAATTGTCACCGCGAATATCATAATAAAGAGGATTCCGGAAAGCCAAAAATAAAACGCTTTGTGGGTTTCAAAGTTTGACTTTATCGTCAATGTTAAATTGAGTTTGTGCAAAGAACGATAGGGTTTGAAACAGTGGGGTGCCAGGGATGTTAGTAACAAAACCTGGGCTTTGTTCTACGTAAGTTCGCGTGTTTGCTTGCCCCTCATTGGATTTTCAGCATCGCCATGTACAACAAAGTATGCAAAACAAAGAGCAGTGACGTAAGATTACACTGGTATCACACACGGTAAGCAGGCAAACAACTATTTCCGATTGCGTACAACAAGACTACAAGATACAATTTCCAGTGAGCACTCTGGAATTTGGAACTTTATTACAGCCATTGTGTTCGCACGCTTATTACAGAGAGGTGGAGTGCAATTGGACAGTACCTACGGACCAATGCACGGATGTGCAATCGCGCAGTACTTCGTGCTGTGCGGCTAACACCGTGCTAAATTGATTGGTCAGAGGTAGTGAGCTGGAGTCTCACTACAATTTCCTGATCTTTTTACTTCCTCATATCTGTCTAGGCCTGGGCAACCTGACAGTATCTTAGCCCACGTACAGTCTCTGACTGTGCTGCACTTTGCCTGGATCAGGCTTGTGCTTTTACATTTTACATTTACGGGGTAAACTTCAAGGCCTTTTTGCTTTGCAAGAAGTTACGCTGATGATGTCATCTAGTTTTGTGATGAAACGTCCGCAACCCACTATGCAAGCTCGCCGAACACCCAAAAATGAACAATGAATAATAGACGTTAAGAAATGAGACGCGATTTGGTCCCGATTAACCAGACGCAACAATCACCCCTGTCTGCTTTATATTATGATCGCGCAAATCCTCAACACCCGCTCATGATACCATGTTGTAATACCAAGTGTTTATACATGCAAAAATATTCTATTTAAAAATGCTTCACTGATTAATGAAAATGATCATCCATCGGGACTTTACGAATTTCTGATTGACCCCTGAAACAAAATCACTGAAACCGGCATGACTTACTGTGCGTTTCTAGAAAGTAGGAAAAAGTTTTCCACAAAATCAGAACGACCCAACAGCTCCACGAAATCCTCGTCATGTGTGATCACAATCAATTGAAAGTTTTTCTGTTGACGACGGTTCTTAATGATTCTACAATGTTAAAATCGTTAAATTCTTTTGGTTACAACGTACTCGACCAAGGCGTGAGCCAAGCTCTCGATATTTTCCCGATCCAAATTGGTTGTGGGCTCGTCTAGCGCGAGAACACCGCAATGAAGACAAAACACCTCGGCCAACGCCAGACGAATGATCAAGCTGGCTAATACTTTCTGACCGGCGGAACACCGTCCACGCATATCCAGCCGAGCTTCGTTCGTAGAGGTTGATTTGGATCCGCGACCGATCGCGCTAGGTCCACCGGTGGATTTGACCATCACGACGCGATAGTTGTAGGTGCGACGCGATCGGGCGATCCCGGAGGAGGCAGCTGCTGCTTCTTCCTCGCTGCAAATCTCGATATAATCGATATCTGTTGAAGTGAGAGTCAATGAGAAACAACAAGCATCACGAATATGTTCGATGGAAATGAGGACGGCACAATTAAGACAGGAAGGTTCAGTTGAACAAGCGTTCGAAAGACACTCGTCAAACATTTCAACGGACGCGGGGGCTAGATTTATCACTGGTGCCCTATGAACCCATGCAAGACATACTGCTCAATGTTGAATTAAAACAATGCGTGTTTTTGAACACTAGGAGCCGCAAAGTGTTATAACTATAACTATGAAAGCACAAGGCTGATCCAAGTGCCGCACCGTCAAACACTGCACGTGGACTAAGATACTGTCAGGTTGCCCAGGCCTAGACAGATATGTGTTAGGTAAAATGTTATTTAAACAGTAGAAAATCGAATCGTAATTCAGAGTACAACCTATTCACAAATCTGAACAACCTTTAGACAACAAGGTAACAACTTAAATCGCCTTCTTAAAAAGTTTATAAATGTTGGCTGTTCAGTATATGTTGAACTAACATCGTACCATTTAGACGTTTCGCTATCCAAATAATCGATATCATCATCGTAGCTCTCGAAAAGTGTCAACCAACGAGGAAACGTCTACTACCTCGAGAAAAACCAACGGCGTGAAAAGCAATCGAGGTTTAAAGAAGACGCCACGATGACAATTTATGCTGACGAGCTTAGCTAGTATAACGACGAAATGCGGAACGTGTAGGATATCCAGTTCAGCGAACACTGGTCACTCAATCCCGGAATAGCATTAAAAAACACATTACGCATAAGCCTCAGCCTGTTGTTTATGTACCGCAGAGATGCGACTGACAATCAATGAGACAGCAGGCGACTCACCGTTTCCTCGATATGTGCTTCGCCAAAGATCGCGGATAATTTTGTTCAGATCCATCATCTTGCTTGCGTGGTAGGACATGATGGCCCTGGAAATAATAAAAAAACACGACAGGAATCAATTTTATCGGCACAGTCATGAGTGAGTATTACATCTTACGAGATAAAGCTAGAGCTGGATTCGAATCTTATACCACAGTATCCACCTCCTGTACAAAACTAATGTGATCTATATTCAATATGTGATACAAAGCAGATCGTAAAATACGATTGTGCAATTTTTCAACCAGCTGCAAATCGCCCAACAATAATCACAGCGAGATGCACCAAGTCGCGGTACACTACAATGTCTCTCAGTTCACCAGGACGTCAATGAGCAACGACGTATACGTTTAGACGTGGAATTTTAGTGGTTCTCTCTGACCGTTTGATTGCGCTATTCGGTCAACTCACCGCATACCAACTTTTCCTCCAAGTTTACAGTCTAGATAAGAAGTCTAGTGGGAAATTACAGAGTGAATCTTTGCATGTTATCTTGTTGTGCTTAATTATAAGAGACAATTTTTCCTTTTAAAACCAGCGCTCAGCTCTAAGACATTCATATAGTTATAAACGATGCATAAAAAACAAAGACACTTATTTGCGCCAACGCGCTACGAAGCTATCATTAAGAGAATAAAAATAAGAGCCGTATGAGTATACGTGGCATCTAAAGTTTCGAAAAAGTGGGAGTAATATAGTCTTCTTTCTTTTCTTTTGTGCGACTATCTCCTACTGGAGGATGAATCGGCTTCAATGAAGAGTCTTGGGAATTCGGGTACAAAACCGCGTACACAGCACCACTTGACATTCGTTCGAGCCAGCTTCTCTAGCCTTTGCACAACCTAGTGCGACATTCGAGGCAGCAGAAAGTAGCCAGACTCTGTTCCACATTTTTCCTCAGGGTTTTCTCCCGAAGTCTTTCCCGCGATCGGGTATCCCGCAAGACAGCGGAGGTTTAAAATCAAGGTTTTCCTTCCCGCAGATGAAATGCCCTTCCAGGCAAACGAGCTCCATCTGCCCGAAGCAAACTGGTTTTCATGCGCCAGTCACTCACCATCGCCCCTTCTTCTGTTGGTAGCAGCAGTTCCGTCGGTCTCGGGGAAGCTGGGCTTAGTTGTCAGTGGCTATTTGAGACGGTAACAGCTGGTGTATAACGTAAGAATACATTACCGAAGCTCGTTTCACACCATATTCGGCTGCAGTCATTCTGATCGAATTGCGAACATAAACACAAAAGTCGACGCACCGCTAAGTCACGGTTGCATGGATAGACAACAGTTCCTGATCAATGGGTCTGGTGAAATGTGTTTCAAATTACCCTTTCGTGGGCAACGCATGTTCGATCATAAGGAAAGGGGACTAACGCTAATTGTGCCCTTTTATTTATTCGTTCGAACCATTTTGAAGGTAAAGAATGTTATTCGCCCATACCCAGATAACCACCCCTCCAATCGTGACGTTCCATGAACCTTCACATATTCAAAGAAGCGATAATGTGGGGTGGGGTGTCCACGGTTATCCTTAATGATGCAGAAGGGTGCGAAATGTGTGGTGCTGGGGACGCCGCTTTGTATCCAAATTCCCAAGAATCTTCATTGAAGCCGACTCATCCTGCAGGAGGAGATAGTCGCACACAAGTACAAGTATAGCAAGCACCGTACTAGTACACATATCGGTGATTGGTAGAAACCCCGAGAAAACTTACCTGTGGGCATTGTGATGCAAAATATTAGGAATGGATATTCGAACAAACGCGAGCTACGCTGATTCAAGAGAAACTGCATCCGGTGTAGCATCATTGAAGTAAAGTAGCCCACCCAATGAAAAGTTGTAAATAACCTAAGGGTGTACTAAACAATTTTTATATGAAACGAACACGTACCGATCAAGCGCTTTATAGTACCGTTCAAGATCCGAGCAGGCCAGTTCCGTTGTCTAATTGGTGGGAAGCGCAACAAGAAATATGGACCAATTGGAGATCAGCAAATAATAAACAAGAAGTATGTGAAATAATGAAGAACAATCACTGGTTATTAATAGGCGTTGCTGATCTGTTGTTTTTCGACAGTGACTGTAAAGGAAATTTTGTTTACAGCTTGAAGAATATTACGAATGAGTGGAAAGTAAACAGAACTTTTAAAAGGATCATCTTTGCTGGCTGACATGATGCAATTGATGGATGAAAGCTTGTTTTGAGTTCAGACCTCAGAATAAGTGCTTTCACGTTGTCGACAGCAAACCGGGATCGATAAGATTTTAAAAACGAAACCAACGACCAGTTCAAGCAATGGAGCATTGAAAAGGCACGAAATAAAACTACTTCACGGTGAAGATGCTTTGTAAATTGATACGAAAAGGTTCGCATTAAACATTCACAATGTGGACATGGAAAAATCACTATAATAGATGATGCACGATAGACTTATACATTTGCTTACAAGGTTTTAATTGAATTGACAAGAGTGTTGGTTACTGAGTATGTCAACGTACAACAGTTCACAATGCAAACGAATTTCAATGTAATCGGTTAGCGCTGTTTTTCAGGCAACGCTTTGCTTATGAAACTGGAGCATGGTCCACCAAGAGTGATAGTCAGGACAAGGAACATGATTGGGACTGATAGCATAGTCCCTTTTGTATCACCGAGTAACCATTTTTGTGTTTAATTATCTGTTTAACACGTTTCTATATAAACCAAGGATTTTCTACAATCCGTGCGTGCAGTATTTCGAAGCTGTGCGGCTAACATCGTGCTAGATTGATTGGCCACCGGTAGTGAGCTGCACGCTGAAACACGCTGAAGTCTCACTACCATTTCCTGTTCTATTTCCCTACTCATACCTGTCTAGGCCTGGGCAACCTGATAGTATCTCAGCCCACGTGCAGTCTGATTGTGCGGCACTTTGCCTGTATCATGTTTGTGCTTTCATGCCATACCATACATGCGAGCACCTTTTATATTTTGAAACATGGAATTTTTGCTGCGCCGGTTGGAGAAATTTCAAAATGAACACTGAAAAAGTGCGACGGGAACAATCTAGCAAGCTGAAATTCCGTCGATGTCGCTGGTAGACGACGAATTTGAGGTTGTGTCGGATTTGAACATTTGACTGGCAATACAAAATTTTCCATAAAACCATACAATCTATGTTCTGTTCGTATATTGTATTTTCGAAATTTGTGTGGTTAAATTAACATTTTTCTGAAAATTTGTTCAAACAAATAAAGTTTATTCTCTTTCTTCGAGTAATAGTGGAAAGAAATTTCTATGCAATAGGTTCGAGCAATTTTTAGGTAATGTCTCGTTTCAGACACGGAGGTTTTGCCACACCAAGTGTGAAAATCAGGATAGAGAACATGACTAAATATCAGTCAACCCAGCAATAGAGGAGAATATACGTAGCTCAGGATGTGGATGTTGTTCAGATAGTGTTCGCCGAGCTTGTGTAGTTGTTGTTGGACGTTTCGTCATCAAGGTAGATGACATCATCCGCAGAACTTCTTTCGAAGTGACTTGAAATTGGTATTCATTGGTTTTTATAAGGTCCGTCTGTCCGTTCGCCATCACGCCCGTTGGTTGATGGAATTCATGAGTTGCATTCTAGGCCATCGAGTTTTCATTGGTTGCAGCCAATTGAAGGTGCTGGTTAACTGATGTCGTTGTTGAGTGCCAGTCAACCCATTACCTCTGTTTGGACTTTACCGCTAAGCAGCCTCCAGTAAGCCAGGGTGGTATCACGTCACGGAGACATGACCACGATCAGTGGTCGATTTGCCTCATACAGTGTGGATTCATAGCAATCTGATATCATTGAGCACAGACAAGGTCGGTGGACACTGTGATGCACATGTGTAAAAGTGCATTACTAACAAGGTTAAGGTTAATCCGTTGTCTACGGGAATTGGTTTACGTATTTTATGATATTTTTGTGTTATTCTGCTCAATTATGGCATAAACAAAACACATGATTAATTTTTATGGATCGGATGCCAGACGCCGCCTGACCGATGCACTCCGATGGTGACTGAAGGTACCGACGGGAGCTACTGAGCGATCGACTGCTTGTTTGAGGTGGTAACTAGAGTTACCGTCAGTAGACAAATGGTTAAACAATTGTTGAAAACTTCTAATTAACTATTAAGTATCAAATGATTATTGATTACATAGGTTCGCGTTAGTGCTTACAATACGCTGCTTAGAGACAAGGTCAAAACAGAGGAGATGGGTTGAATGCTACTTAGTCATGTTCCATGTCTGACTATAACCTTTGGACTGTCGAGACTGCGCACACACAAGCGAAACGTAGCCAAAAACTATTCTAACCGATTGCACTCAAATTTCTTCGCGTTATGACTACGAGCGGTCCCAAACAGATTCCAGTTCACATTGTTTGTCGAATGCATTACACACACCCAGCCAAAACGCAATCGCTGATATCCAAACGTACTTTGAGTTGATACATCATGTCCAAATATTCCTTGTCTGCCTCGGCGTACTTCTCCTTTAAATCACGCTCCAAATATTGCAATTTCGCTTGAAGCTGTCCCAGATGATTGTTGACGATTTGTTTCTGGTAACGAAGGAGAGGGTAAACAACGACCGATCAATACTGAGTTTCAGAGTAAGTTTTTTTCGAAAAGAGCTGGAGACTAACTGAGAAATACTTGGCCTAAATCTCGACAATAATATACTCGGGATAAAGATATCCACGAAAAACATTCGTTTGACCGGAAAACATCGAGCGGTTCGAACGGTGACAAAATCTTGGCGTTGATTGTGAGTGCAAAATAATAGGCTGAATGTGGCTCATGAGAAAATTCAAACAATTAATTCAATGGTCAAGTGCCGTTGAATTTCTGGTGCGAGTCAAGCTGCAAATTCGTGCAAACAACAGCATAGAGTACAGAAACAGTGAGGAAAGGCACCACATTGTGATTGACGGATGATAACCAATTTGAAAGCTCGCATAGTCAACATACACTGGAATCTCAAATATGAGTTGAGTTGGTCTATAACATTTTGCACGTAAAGAACGGATATGTTAATCTGTCAGCCGGGCCTGCCCAAGCAATCAATTATTTCACCGTCGGACAACACAACAGAAATTTTAGCCCGCGCCATGATTCCTGAGAATACTCCAGGGTAAACAATGGCATGATAGTGAAAACCGAAAGGAAATTTCTTGCTACTGTCGATTTACACTTCAGTGGTAGTTGCTTGTAGATTGCAAGTGTCTCAATCGTAGACGCTTCAACTCTGTTTGCCTGCGCATTCTCCTAATAAAGGCGTTAAATCTTCCTCTGTCTCTTTTTATAGGTACCATTTCGAAGTGACGATGACGATTATGAGAAGGCGGTTCCAAAGGTTGGCATAGCAGGGGGTGCAGCGGGGATAAGCTCCCACTGTTTATAAAATGCTCCCATATGGCGCGCGTCTCAAATAGACTCTGACAACCAAGTCCTGGTCTACACGAGTGGCTCCCCGGGTCCAGCGGAACTGTTTCTACCAACAGGAGAAGGGACGAGTGACTGACGCCTGAAAACCAGTTTGATCGGGCAGATGGAGCTCGTTAGCCTGGGAGGGCATTTCATCTAAGGGTAGGAAACCACTGCTGCCTTGCGGGAAACCCGATCGCGGGAAAGGCTTCGAGAGTAAACCCTGAAGAAAAATCTGGAGCAGAGTCTCGTAGACGGTTAGTTGGTGCACATCACCTCTTTCTAGCAACTCCCTGCTACCTTGCAGGTCGCACTAGGTTGTGCGAAGGCTAGAGGAGGTGACTCGAACAAACGCCGAGTGGTGGTGGGGACGCCGCTTTGTACCCAAATCCCCAAGAACCTTCATTGAAGTCGACTCATCATCCAAGGGGAGATAGTTGCACAAAAGTAAGCAAAGTATTATGAGAAAGCGAAAACGGTATGAATTCGCTATGTGGTGGGTAATCTGTCAGGCTCTAAGTGAGCTGTGGAATCGCTCTAGCCTGGGCCGATATATAAAGAATAGATTATAACAGCGAGCTATCGATTAGAACTAATCACCAATAGCAAATAAGACAATAGGATTTAAGCTGTACGTAAGAGAATATTCGTGCAATCCAGCACCAAAAATGCCAAAAATCAAAACAGCTGATCAGCTGCAATTCTCAAATAAAAACACGTGACATTTTCGTGTGCCAGGGTTTGGGTCCATACAATTAATTATCAACGCTAATTACCAATCAGCCATCAGTACCAGTAAACAGACAGTAAAGTATCATGGCGCATAACCACAGTAAGTCTGTGCGTGTTCACTATTTAACTTTCTCAAAATAAATAAAAGCATTCAAGGAAAGTTGCCTCAATGTGAAAATATGTTTGTTCTAATGGTGTGAATAACGCTCAGAGTCACAGCATTTGTCTAAACTCACTTCAGATTGGAGTCGTTCTTCTTCTTTCGAGAGGCGTTCGGTTTCTCTCACCAAATCCTGATCACTTCCGCCCACCGCATTACACTGCAACAGCTGATTGTGAAACTGGTCAAGTCGTACCGCAAGTTTGCCCAGATGATTGCGTAATTGTCTCAGTTGAACACAATCAGCTAATTCACGTTGGCGAATCTGAAAGGGGAAAATTACAATCCTTGTCAAACGATACAAGAGAACAGAATGATGGCATGGGTTAATTTCTCTCAAAGTATTACTACTTATACTGAAATAAGTAACATGTTGGTATAAATACTGTGGACAGAAGGAAACCACGAATAAGATGAACACAAAGCACATGCACACTGGGAAGGAATGTAATGACAAAATTTTACGGTTAACAAAATAATATCGACAGCTGTTGATATATCATATATATATAGAAACAAAGAAAAGATTTATTTGAAAATATTTGCTGTTTTGGTACTAATCTGTAACCAATAAGTAGTAAAATATTAAGCAGGAAATAGCATCGGGAAATTATACATTGCATGCCGATGAGATAAATTAGACATCGATTGCTCAATAACTACCGCATTTTGACCAATAAACCTGGACAAATACAATATAAATGACTTTCTGGATGGCAATATGATGTGGTTCCATCGAGCAATCGACAAAGATGGCCATTGAAAGGAAATCACCGTGAAATGAGTGAAAAGATCGTGAATAATGCCAAAAAGCCGATCACAAGAATAAAGTTTTGCTTCAAAACAGTATGAGAGATAGCTTCGTGAGAAATATAACAAACACCTGAAAAGCATAACATTTGTTGCAAGAAAGCTGTATTTTGTCCTCATTTACATAGCTCGTTAATCCTGCTTAATTTTGGTTGATGTCTTGCCTAGTTCAAGGGAGCTGCGTTTGATAATGATAATGACAGACATGTCATGGTGACATCTCGATACTTGATAAATTTATCTAAAGACTCAAATCTACATCCCGGAATTGAAAACAAATTTATCTCGTTGATATGATGTTTTGTTTGACCCACATTGGCCCGCGTAGGATTGCCTGCATTCGGTGGCAGCAATACGTTCAAAATATAGATGTATGCAAACGGCCATGTACAACATCAATTTCTTCGTTAAATTATGACGATATTCATCAAGTTTGAACAGCAACAAAGGACCAATTTTGACGCGCACTGCTTAAAAGAATAACGACATTCCGGGTGTTTACAGCGACAATTCTGACAAAAAGTTAGGCTTCGGCAGTTACAAAAAGCTGGATCATACATTGAAACAATCAATCAAGACGAACAAGAAACATCGTGCAGATGACAATTTGAAATCTGATGCCGAAGCACTGTGTTCATCACGTTTCTTTTAATCTTGTGTACATGAACAAAAGACAATTTGCTCACAATCTTCTTCTTCTTCTTCAAATGGTAAGGCTTGCTCGTTTGCGATGGTTAGGACATATTTTAAGTAAACCATGGCACCGACCGAGTGGCCAGTGAAACTCACCGTGGCGCTAGACTCAGTGGGACTTATTCGTTTGACGAGTTGAGGTTCAAAAGATCCACGTTATAGTTGGTTCAAAGCCTTACACGTTCAGACTGCAAACCGAAGTCATTGATGTAGTTTATTATTTGTCATATTTTTGTATCCTATATCATTGTATCATATCACAAAATCGCATGCAGTGAAAATGCAAAAACAATCTGCTTCTGCACATTTGCATATTCCGCTTTCCTTCTTTTCACGCGCTTGCTTATTTGTTTTTGCTGCTTCATATTGCTTGGCACTTTGACTGGCTCCGAACCTGTGCTTCATGATGATGAAGATTATATGTTTCACTTAATGTTCCTATTTCTCCGTAGCAATGCCCCAGTTGGTTAAGCAATATTATAGTGCTGGAGTATTGTCAAAAACAAAAACATTCTATTCCTTTCACTTTTTACAAATTTCCACAGAAAGTAACAGTTCATTTGCCACGCCGATTAGTGAAGATAAGCTGCATGCATTTCTCGTGATTTAAAGACAAACACTAGGTTCTCCAAGGTTGTGACTTTTTCCAATGCAGCTGAGCGATAATTTAGAGGGGCGTTCGAGTTTGGCACACCCAAGACAGTGGGTTTAGAATAACTGTGGAAGAAGAGACGTGCACGCTGACAGAAAGAATGCATAGGGTGTAGTGCTGAAATGGGGAGAACACACGCTACTTCCTGAACGCACTTGTCAATTTTTCGCGTTACTTACTTTGTGTTCGTTCAGCTCCTTTTTCGAACACTCCATCGTTTCATTATCCCGTTCAATCTGATGTTGCAGCTGACCAATATTGTTCTCCAGATTGTGTAGCTGTGTTTGGGTGTGTTTCAGAGTAGTTTCAGATCCTTGGGTGGAGGCTTTGCGAACAGCATCACATGCTTCCTTCAGGCGGCGCAGTGTCTCTCGAAGAACGGATGTCTAGCGAAAAATAATGAAAATGAACGCTTGGACAGTTTTAATGGGTCAAGTTTCAAATAGTCAAAACTTTATAGGGAAGAGCGGCGCGTAATGTCGTAGGAGATTCGGTTATGGCAGGAGGAGGAGCAATAGCAATACTCACAGAAGTATACTGAGTAGGTACGTGCAATGTTGCACGTTTTTGCTGTGCAACTAACCGTGCTAGATTGAAGTGCCACCAGCAGTGAGTGCAAAAACACACTGGAGTCTCACTGCCATTTCTGTTTCTATTTTATTTAGGTTTTTCGTATCTGTCTAGGCCTGGGCAACCTGACAGTATCTTAGCCCACGTGCAGTCTCTGACTGTGCAGAACTTTGCCTGGATCAGGCTTGTGCTTACATACTATACCATACCATACGCCCGGGTTAATATTTGTACAGAAAGTAAGATTGGAAGTGTTATTATTAGAATCAAGCGTGAATGGGTTGTCAGGATTGTAAGTGCTAACGCATGAAACTGTGATATTTCTTATTTGAAGTGAAACGACTGTTATATCATTTTTTCGGATTCTTGCATTTTCATATGAAACGTGTACTGATGGTCAATCGCAGCATTTTTTTAAAAAACTTTGGTTTTCAAAATTTTGCAGCATTCATTAGATAGACCTCAAACCCTTCTGGTGGTCAAATGCTCTATATCCATAAAAAAGTGCTTCTAGTGGCACAGGTTCAATTGTTGGATGTATTTTTCTGATTGTTGCCTATCAATATCACATGTGTTGTGCAAGTATTCTGCTCGGTTAGAACAGGATTTATTTGGTCAACAAGCCCAATCGACCGTCAAAGATTTCTCTCGGTGGAGTGCAGCTGAGGAAAGGCCCCCAGTGCCAAAGTAACTTCTCTTTTCGTTGACATTTTCCGCTAATACGACAATAGAGCAACTTACAGAATACCGATTTTTGTCAATTGTTTAGCGTATAATGCATGCAAACGAAACTATCAACAAAAGTCGAAATAGCTCAACAGTAAAAATGATTCATTCATGGGCACACGTACCTTCTCCGTAGACGCGTTTAAACGCTGCTCCCTGATGGCAGCGTTTCTTCTCTTCTCCTCGAGCGCTTGATCGTGCATTCGTTTGACCGTCGGCAGTTCACGAGTTTGCAAATCAGAAAGCTTGGATTCGAGTCGCGAGCACGTTTCGTCCAAACGACGAATATCTTCCTCGAGGCGATGATTTGCTTGGTTTTCTTGCTCAAGCTAAGTGAGAATGAACATTAGGATACACGGCATTCTAATATAAGATAGTGTGGAAGTTGAAGGGCAATAGCGATCAGGGATAATCACGAGCTTTCGCATGATACACAGAACACCACTATGTGGTCCAGCACAAGAAGACGAAGGGCCGAAACGATTGACGACGCCAATCGCGAATCTGTAATAATTCGGGTTTCCGAAGGATTGGATGAGAACGGTTCAAACGACAGCATCCTCGGAAGCATGATGAGATGAGTAACGTCAAACGAACCTTGTGTGTTGAGGGCTTCAAGTGAACCGGCTGGCACGAAATTGATTGACAAATCGGATCGAAGTGACAACCGGGACAGACATGTTTGGGGACCAGCGTTGTGGTTATGTGATTTGCCTCCTCCTCCTCATTATCATAGACAGCATTACACCGGTAGCATGTACCGAATGCTTAACTGCCACACAACCATGAAAAAGTAAAATCCTAAAAGATGGGGAAGGGTGGGACTTAAATAGCTGCGGATTCTATAGAAGAGTAAACACATACAAACTGAGATGACGTGCCTACACCTCGAATGGAACATGCATTCAAACAAGTTTCGTTAACTAATAGAGCGACATCAGCATGACAGCTTCCTCGCGGCCTTCACTGTCATGCATCATAACAAGCAAACACTCCAAGATGTTTGGTGCAAGACCGCCATTGAACGCGGTTTCGGGACATATCCTGAAGCGTAACTTTCCATTGCGATATCTGATCGCGGGGACACCAGCCTGGAAGACGCGATGTGATTTGCCTATAAAAGGTAGGCGTCTGATCTTGGCATTGTCAAAAAGGCGTAATAAACGATTTTGACCAATTAGCTTTCTTGCGTATTGTGGGATTCGTGGACAGTTTGACCTCAGGGATGAATCAGGGCACAATTGACAATTGGGTGTGACCTGGTTACTATCTCATCAAAACCTGGGTGTGAACAACAAGAACGTTTGTTCTCGGCTAACCTGACGTAATCACATTCGCTTCCCCCATCAATAGAATAGTGTCGTGTTGGCTTTTATCGATGTACACCAGTTGTGATCGTGATTAACTATGTGATCTGCAAGTTATAGACTGGATAAGTGAGCCGGGTTCCATAATTGTTAATGAGTCTCATCTCCTTTGACTAGTCCGGGTTAGCTGTTGGTTTCGATTGTGGTTGGTGTCCTGTTGCTTGTGTTATATTACAACCTGCTGTATTGCATTTGCCATTATGTTTTCTGTGGGTACACTAGAACATAGCAAATACGATACACTAATTTTCCGTTATAAAGGAAGCGAGGTAGGGCGAATACACACTTGTTAGTTCCTAGTGTTGAGAGATTTTATGGGTCCCGAATTGTTGAGGATTATGAAGAAATTGAAGGGTCAGAACTAACGGAAAGGGGAGTAGATGAATGTATTGTTGTGCTCAAATTCCCATCGCTTACACACCACTACCGGTCTCTGGCCGTTTGCTTTCATCAGGTGGGGACAGTAAGATCAGGTTCAGTGAGCCTTGAAACAGTAGAATCATGTTTTACAAACGTCTCGTTTCAGATCAAATTGCTAATCAGTTGTGGCGTTTCGCGACGTAATCTTGAAAGGTCAACAGTTAATCACAATGATGGGAAGTATCAACGCTTGAATGTCATCTAACCACGATGGAATTGTGCTCACAAATAACGGGAGGAACGGGGTCCACAAAATGAACACTTAGCCTGGAATCACTATGCGATTCTATGTTTGAACACCATGGTACGTTGTATGTAGCAGTGGCTTCATAGTATAACTTTGTTTACCATTTATCCACTATTTCAAGGCCCACTGAACTGTCTCCACTTGACCGTTGCGCCGAGACTGGACCTTGACGTGGTGCAGCGGCTTGCGTGCCTCGATGATCCATTGAGCTATACTGGGTGATGTCTTCGTGGCATCTTCAGAGTTACTCATACCAGGTTGGTCAATGGTGAGAAGCAAGACAAACACAGTCTCCTTGTCCTTGTCCCTCGCGGACATTGTATACCAGAAGAGGCGTATGAATCCACAAGGATCACCGGCTCGACTGGTTGGGATGATGTCGGGAGTCCATGCTTGGTCTCTACCTC